>JAKUCC010000737.1:0-13899 GCA_030563365.1 Hemisphaericaspora xylanilytica
AATCCAAGTAAATACAAGAAATAAAAGTTGAGGAACGGCATTATCTAGTAGATATTCCAAACATCTTCACAACCATGACAGAATTTGGAACATGCAACTGATGCAGATAATGGATAATCTGAAAGACCAATCTTTTCATCAACGTATTCATCTGCGAAATTATCCTTACCTCTTGCCATGGCACCAACAAACACACATATACTTTCATCATCATCTAATGTTGAAACATAATCTTGAACTCTCTTGACTTCGGCATCAAAAGATAATGTGATCTTACGACATTTAGTAGGTAAATGATCAGTAATTGGATTCTTTATAACTTTCAACAACACTTCTTTGGAATTCTCAGAACGAATACTTAACTTGTGCAATAATTGAACCATCAACCCAGAGAATCTCTTGAAAGTTCTTGGAATTCTAACACTTGGATTAACTTCTATTAAGACTCCTCTCGCAGTTTGGATATACACTTGTAATTTACCCGCCTTGTTGATTGGAGAGTCCAATAATGTCAATAAACATTGGTGGGTTATATCTGGTCTTGCTTCGGCAATATCTCTGCCCATCTTTCTTAACAAACCTTGATGGTCGTCACAATTTAATAACGCGAATCTATCTCCACCTGGACCACCAGTATTCATCTTGTGAGTTTCCAAACACGCTTGAGATAAGACTACGATTAATCTTTTGGTTGTCTTGTCCCGCGAACTGAGGGGAGTTGGCTGCACTGGAACAAGAGATGCTGCCACGGCGGGTGTTTGGTTGACTTTTTTGTTGTCTTGATTATTGTTATTTCCGTTCTCCGACATTGCTTGCTAGTAGATATAAATAGAGCCCTTAGTTATGCTTCTTATCAAAAACTATGGATGTACTGTTGGTTATTTGATTTTTAGCGATGCCATCAATTTTCACCACAAAATTTTTCCCTCCTTCTTCCAATTTCCGTAATACCATATTCACGTGACGTGCCACCGTATTTGCGGTTATCCAGAAATCAAAAACTGGTTAGTGGTATTATCATCAATTCAATTTGGAAATCAAGTGGCAAGCATAGAAGTGTGCTTAGGTTATGAAGGATCCTTTTCATCCAATCATATAATGTCGAGCTCTGGAAGTGACTTTGATGATGACGACGATGAGTTGCTTCAGGCATTTATTCAAGGAGAAGCAGATGTACGCGACAACACGGTTATTCCGACGCAAGCACCAAGACCTCCTGATACGACATATCCCCAACAAGATGCAAACAATACCCAAAGCGACGTACAGGCAAAATTATTTCGCGCTGATGGAGAAATTGCCATACTACGTGCCCAATTGCAACAAGTACAACAACAGAAACAAGCCGAGATTCAACAATTACGAGAATCATACGCGTCCCTCAAACACAGTAATGAAGAACAAGTTGATGCATTGAAGCATGCTGTGCAAAAATTGGAAGATGAAAAGAAGTTTTTGAATAATGAGTTGTTGGCTGCTTCACATTTTCATAAGAAACGAAAGACGGCGATCAGCTCGCAAGCAGATGGCCAAGGTACAGACACATCAACAATGGAATCATCACCTCAAGTTCTCCCAGTCAAGTCAGAAGAGCCTATCGCTGTTCCTGTGGTTAAAACTGTACAGCGGATAGTAAAAATCACGAATGATTCTGCTTTATTCATGGATCACCTCTGGAGTCACTCCATTCCAGGAAGCAAACGTACCTCCTTGAATTATTTGAGTAAGATATGTATTGATTTTGAAATTCAAACGGAACTAATGACAATTCCTAAACGATCACCATTGGCATCTTCAATTGTGGAATTCTTACTGGTTCGTAAAAATCAACGACTAGATAAATTATTGGAGGAATTTACATTATCAGTGGTGGATATCATCAAGATATTACTTGAAAAGAAGGCAATTCTACTGATTCCTTTCTTGTATTCATTAGTTCATTGTGCAATCAGTTTTCGACCAGCGGCGGTTTCGGTTGAATTGATTTCTCAATTGTTGCAAAAATCATGTGTTTTAGCGCAAGAATTGTCGTATTTCGTTGATTCCAATCAAGATGAAGATGATCTTGTGAATTATCATGATGTTCCATATCAGATTATGGTATTGGAAAAGTTTATATTTCTATGTTGTTTGGATGTCATTGAAACCTTATTTGCATTATCATCTACCCATGATGGGGAATTTATCAAATCCATCTGGCATCGATATCCCGTCAAGCTATTCCAATTATGTCTCCCTAATAATCCCGAGCGATTCAAGAACACATCCCAGATAAACTTAGTGTTCAACGCAATAGAGATGTTAGCTGCATCTGTCACCGAAGATACATTTGGATTTAATGAGCCAAACTTAGATAAAACCATAATTGATTCATTGTTAAAGGTATTCATTATCGAAATACCTCTAAAGGATAACTTCATGTTTTATGGATTGAACCGAATAATTGGGAACAACAATGACTACCAGAAAATCGAAGCAATGGTACCAGTGAAGCATGACTTTTTGAATAATTATCTTGTTCTGATTCCACTGCCGGTGCCCGCACAATTACAAACAATCACGGGGGAGCATCGAAATTTTGAATTAAGAAGTAATCATGAGTTTCATTTACTTAGTCTTCGAGTAAGAATTGGTGAGTTGTTAGAATCGCTAGTGGTGACAAAGCAGGATATCAGCTTTTTACAAAATAAGGAACATTTTAAATCCATGATCCGGATTATCGGGTTCGAACAGATTTATATCAGTCGGGCTCCAAGATCAAAGTATATTTACTTGAGAATTCGAATTATCGCAATATTGGTTCGATTGATCAATTATTTTACCCAGGATGTAAGAGAAGTTCCCAATTTGATATATCCCCAAACAATAAATGAATTATTTGTAGTATTGCTGCGAATAGCGTTTGGGTCAGAATCTTTATCACTGGCCGCACATGAGATGCTATTACGAATACGACAATCGGGACATGTAAGAGAGGCGATATTCAACCCTTGGTGTGAAGAAATTGCGAGGGATTTGAATCACATCACCCCAGTGGATTTCAACAATGGGAAACTCATTGCTGATCTTGAGAGTGATTTTGCCAATGGGTTGGAATTCCCCTATGATTCGGAAACGGTTGAACTAGCAAGGGATATTTTGAATATATTTGTTACGCATGAAGAAGCCGATAACTTATATTTCAATGTAAATAATGAAGATGAGGAAGTAGTATCAAATTTTGACGAAATGGAGTTAGTTGATTAGGATATATAGATGAATAGAACTAATGGAGATACTCTCTACAAGACCGTGGTCAATAGTTGAATGTATTCCTTATATTATGATACAAATGTGTATTTTGATGTATACGTAAACTTCTTTAAACAAAAATTAAATAATTAAGACAACCAATTCTTTATATATATATGTAACAACAAAACATTTAAAAGGATATATGCATTTTGTTTAACCTTCCCTTCAAACATTTTTAGATGTAGTATTTTGAACTATAACTTTGGATTTGATCATTATTTAATTTAAGCGGATTGAGGCTTGGCAACACCAGTTTGGAAACCGTTCTTGAATCTTCTAGAAACGTGCTTCAAGTAGGCCATTCTACCGGTACCGGTAGTTCTTCTTCTCTTAGCCTTTAAAGCCCAGTTGTGAGATCTCATTTTAGCAGCTGGGTAACCACAAGAAGAACAGGTCTTCTTTTGGACGTGGAAAGAACGACGACCACATCTGTTACATAAAGTGTGGGACTTGTTGTGACGTTTACCTAAAGATGGAGTACCTTCTGTTGCAAGGTGTTAGTATTTTGTTCTTAACTTGTGAATAAATCTACAATGTGATGATATGATTGCGAGTTGTTCATTCTGATCAGTCTTTTCGAGTTTCAAAATGACTTCAATTTATTGCCTGTGTTTAATGCCATGTTATATGATGGAGTTTAGTTGGTTCAAGATAAATCTGCTTGAGTATCGTAGAGTGGTTGAAGATGCTTGCTACATCGAAAATTTTTCATGGTTAGTGATGATGGACATGGTTGGCTCTCTCTGTATTTTGATTCTATCGCTTTTATTTCAACCTGATCGTTTCATTCATTGTAGATTGTTGTTATACGTTATCGAGCTAACGTTGTTAAGGTATCTTTCACATACTACCCATGTTTGCTATTAGTTATTATGATGGTTTAGAAAGATAGATTTCTTTACTATGAAATTTTTTTTCTATAAGTTTAAAATTTTCACTATGACAAAATTGAAAGTGAAAGTGGGAGAGTGTCACAGTGGGTGGGTGAGTGATGGTGACTGGGAGCGCAAATTGTGAGGGAGACAAAAGTCCCATAGTAAACATGTATGCATAGTAAATTAGTATTAGAGAAGTCGTGCAAAAGGTTCAACATTATGTACAGGACAGAAAAAAGTCTTCATTAACAGGATCCTACACAAATTTAAACTATTGCGTCCTTGTTACAACAGAAAAAATGTGTTCCAACTTCCAAATTCACATCACGTGCATTTGATAAAGTTTAGGGCATAACCCTAAACTTAAGAATCCTTGACTCTCGCTCTACCAAACAAAAAAATAAAATCTAGGAACACGCCTAACGCGCGCTTAGTTGCAAATTACTCAAAACCCAAACATAAACAAACCACGCTATTGATGAAATAAACAATACGAAGGGGAGTTGCTTCCTCATGATTACTCTTGTAAGATTTTTGAATTCTGATCATCAACTGACTTGTCATTCATCATTCAACTAAGCTACAAATCAATTAAAGATGTCTAATACAGGATATCAATTCCCTCCATCATCACCATTGGTTCACAATGATCTTGATGATAAGGAAAACTACGACCCTTTTGCGTCAAAGAAGGATTTACGAAATGGTAAATTTGAATTTAGGCCAACTAGACAAGATGACTATCCTACTCCAAATCCATCGTCTGCCCTTTTCCGCTCTTCATCCCCAGCGAGAGCTCCAGCTGAGCCAGAATCTGATGTATTCAAGATTGTTAAACCAAGTATCAAGATTAATTCTGATTTCAATGTGTTAAACCCAGATAAGTCGGTTCTACGCGTGCCATTATTACAAGACAAATCACATTTTAGCATTGGGAGATCTTCACGTAGTTGTGAATTTGCTCTCAATTCAAAAGACTCCAGGGTTTCAAGGATTCATTTAAGAATAAGTTATAGTTCAGAGCAAATTATCCTTACTTGTATTGGGGCCAATGGTGTTGCTATTTGTATTCCTCGCGATTGTTTGGTTTTCGCTACAAGTTCTGATAACGATTTTATTATCATGGAAAATAAATCTGGTAAAGTTTTAGATAGATCCTTGGTTCCTGTTGACAATAGGTCAATTAAGTTGGATGGTTCAAATACCGAGTTTTACATCAGACAACATGAGACCATAACAATGCCAAAGATTAACAATATCTTGTTGGAAGTATCGAAGCAGGTCATTTTATTGAATCCAGAAGATGTGGATGAAGAGTTAACCGATGAAGAAGTTCCAGTATTGATTCAAAAGACTCCAATGAATAATACTGTAGTCAATAAATTGCCGCAAACTCCAATGAAACCAAAGCCTACTCTAAGTGTGATTGCTGAACCAGACGGAACCCCAATTAAAGAAAAGCTCGTCAAGTCTACCACAAAGGGATCGGTGCAAGCCTCAACTCCGTTGAAACGTCCCACTCCTCAACCAGTCAGTACATCAACTCCTTCTAAGAAGGTTCTGATCCAGCCACAACACACTCAAACTCCATTGCAACATCCAAAACCAAAAACCACCACTAGCTCAATATTTAGCATCTTCCGAGATGAAGCAAAACCCACTTCACAAGTCAAACGCCCAACCACCGCTTCTCCTGGATTGGTTCTTTCTGAAATGGCAAATAATACACCAACCAAGAGAAAGGCCCAATCTGAAGAACCACAATCAACTCCAGTTTCAAAGAAAGTAAAATCATCACATGAAAAACAAGTGAAGATGGAACCAGTCACACAAGAATCAGTTTCTGAACTTCCAAATATCTCCGAAATTACAAATATCCTTATCAACCATCTTGCGTTTTCTCGTTTGAGTTCTACGCCAGCGTCCTTTTTAAACACTATATCCGTTGTCACATCCAAATTAACCCTTGGCCAAATCAGGCAGATATTGGATGATATTCCATGTATAGGAGTTATATATCGAAAGGGTAAAGATGCTGCCGGTAAGCCATTAGAAGAAGAATATTACTACGTACCAGAACAAGATCATGATGAAGATAGGAAAACTTTGGTTGCAAATATTAAAGGTCATGGTGGGTTGAGATCTTGCAGAAAGACTCACAAACAATACTACTGGAAGAAACCTGCTCCTATCAAGAAGTAAAAAGTTCGTGTATGTTAAAATAAATAGTGTATAATAGATTAATTAGTTTATAAAAGGTAAGTTACTTAAACCCGTAATAGCATTGTTCTCCTCGAGGGCTATATGATGACGAATAACTGGCGAGGTCTTGCATAGACCCCGTTCCTAGTTTATCAACATCCTGCAGAACCGGATAGCCATATTCTTCCCGTTCTTTTTCAGTTAAGGGACGTGGATTGCTGATGGTTAGAGAAACCTCGTCACTGTTGAAGAAATAGGTTCTAATGAGTAATATAACCGCACCAATGACGACTTGTAATAGCCATAGGCCTAAAAATGCCAAACTTAGTATAACTCAAACATCAATGATTTTTCATAAATCCCAAGGATGTCTTGCACCGTTTCTAATGCCTTGTTTGATGTTTCGAATTTCAATTCCTTTATATTTTGTTGAATTTCGTCCGAAAGTTCTGGGAATTTGACATATAGATTATTATTAATCCAATCCAACCCTTGTTCAACCTTTTCTAATTTTCTTCCCAATGTACAATAAACGACAGTCTCAATTGGGCCTTGGAAGGGGGTGTTTCCAAATATCAGGTCTAATGCCGTATTTAAGTCTTCCAACATCACAACCAAGTACAGATGCACCAGTTCCGACGTTTCTTTAATGCTTCCAAAGAGCTCCTCATTTAGATTAGTTTCTGATTCAAGTATATAGGTGTTCATGCTTTTGATATAGTTTTCTGTCACATTCCCACCAATGGTTGAATTTGAACTTATCGGAAGGGCATCAATTTTACTCTGGATGGAGTTCTGTGCAGCATTCACAAGAATATATTGGATAATAAAAGCAAGTAGTCCCATTAATCCAAAACATAGCACGTTCCTGGCAAACCGACTAGTCAAAAAGCTCCACATCCAAATTGCTTTGTCATTAACAGAAAGTCCCATCTTCTTAATGGATGTATATAGCACGGGATCGTTGTAAATATTGGATTGATTTCGGAAGCCCATAGCACTCGAAACCTGTTCCTCGTTTATAAATGATTCTGTTCGCTTCCATCTTCTCCATTCCATATAAAAGACGAAAACAATACATCCGACCATTGCTAAAATCATTGAAATGATTAATATTCTGCTGGTATAATTAATCACGTCAATTAATCCTTCCTGAAAATCAATTGAATTTGATACATTCTCAAGACATACTTCTCTCATTTGAATGGGATCAACCGATTTGACATTCTTGTTCCAATTGACATTTTCTTGAAGTGTAGTTAGTTGCTCAGTCGCACGATTGAATGGGGTTGAAAGCAATGTCTGAGTTCCGTTATCTAGTTGATTAATTCCGTCTAAGCTTGTAGTCCTAACTTCATCGATTTTGGTGAGTACATCTCCAGGAATCATAATTTTATCCTTTAGTTTACCTAAAGATAATGTGATTTTATCTTCATATTCCGACGGATCGGCAGCCTCACCAGTGAATATTGACGCAAGTCCCGTTATACCCCTACTAAAATCATTCAATAGGGTAGATAATCCCTGTAATCCATCTTCAATTTCCTGAGTTACTTCAACAATCGTGACATTTAATGCTCGTATTATTGTTTCACCGGAGTCCAAAGCAAACTCGGTTGTAGTTTGCATTACTGCATTTAGGAGACAAACATATGTCCCTAGGAATATTTCAATATAGAATAGTACCAATTGTTTAATAGTTTTCACGAGAATAATTACAAACGCAATGCTGGAATATTGTATTTTGTTCATCCCATCTACCACTAAATTGTGGACTGTGTCTAGCATGGGTTGTATGTTTTCATCATCGCAAACTGACTCATCAATTATATTTTCGGAGATGTTTGATATTAGTGAATTGCGTAGCATTAGCACTCTTATTAGGATAACAGCTAAGAAGAGCACATATTTATTTAGATAGACTTGGGATAACTGTTCGTAAATATTTAGGTAGTTTCGTTCCATGTTGAGGTCGCTTGTATCTTTCTCAATTGCTGTTGTTTAGTAAGATGAAGTAATTCTGACCTTCATGTTGTTTATTACATCAAATTCTACTTGGGGTCTCTTTTATATAAACATGGTGGGCACGTCCATTGGGATGTTTCATGTTTCTACAAAGGTGAAACATGAACCCAAATCGGGAAATTGCTTGGACCTCATCCATTCTAGTTATTGATAAAAAGAAATTAAAATTCTGTCACCAACTTTAAATTTACTCTATTCTCCATTGGATGAGCAGGGTTACACCTGAATAGTGACGAACCATCAGCAGACCATTGATCACCATCGGAAAATGGGTTCTTTTTGCAGCCAATTTGTGAGTAACAATGGAACTATAAATCCATCAACGAGAAAAAAAGTACCTCATGGGAGTCGTGTACTCATGACCAAATATTTTATGGCAACTTTTGTTGCCAAAGCAAGAAGAAAAAACCCGATTGATTACAAAAACAACAAACCAATCCAGGCAAACATCACCCACACATATATACATACATTACATACATATATAACCATGTCTGATACTGAACAAAACCAACCACCAAAGGAAGAAAAGCCAGATAACACCCACATTAACTTGAAGGTGTCTGATGGTTCTGCAGAAATTTTCTTCAAGATCAAGAGATCCACTCCAATGAAGAGATTAATGGAAGCATTCTGTAAGAGACAAGGTAAAGACATTAGCAGTTTGAGATTCTTGATTGACGGTACCAGAGTCGACGCACACAATACTCCAGATGATTTGGAATTGGAAGATGGTGATACCATTGAAGCTCACCGTGAGCAAACTGGTGGTTGTTAGATGTGGAACCCACCCTCCCCACCTTGTGAGATAAAAAAATGCTGTTGCTGGTTGAGGTTTCTTATATATGGAGAAAGGACTTTATCTTATGACTTGTATAAAAGAAATGACGTATTGAATAGGTCTCTATATAGAAAGATACTTGTAGATGTATTATTGATTTGAGGTATCCCGTCTGTAGTGGTTGTAGTAGTAGCAATTGAAATTGAAATGTTTTGATGATTTTTTTATGCGCGTCTTGCACGACCCCTTTTATTTAAGGGTGCCTCTTTCACAATGGGGGATTTTACACTTTTAATTTCGCCCGCAATGGGTCCTACATAGATATTCTTACCACCTAGATTTTCAGCCACAGTCATAGATCGTCTGTCGTTAATTTTGATTAAGTTTCAATTCTATGTGGTAAGAATATCTATGTAGGACTCGTTGCGGACGAAATTAAAGTTGAAATCTTCGAAATATCCGATATCGTGCCTCGTTGGGGTACTATGGTATAACCACATCTCTTAGAGATTCGTTTGTTATTGACATAGTTGTAACCTCAGGTATATCCTTGTTCAAAATGTGAACTTTTTCTTTTGATGTAGCCTCAGTTACTTCCTCTACATTCCCGTTGAATGCACAGGTCATACATATCGTTAGATATACGATTATTTTGCCAATCCGATTGATATTACTGCAATCTGAAGTCCAACAATTATCTGACTTGTTAATTTCGAGAATGTCACTAGAATTATTTATGCTCTCATTTGGAGACTGTCTGATACTAAATCTCGTAAGTACTTTTATTATGATCATCCCTGAACAAGAGCTCTCGTTGATAGTGAAGCAGGTGCATTTGATGGTAGCTCTAACCGTGTAAATAAACAGTCTTATGTTTGGATCTGGATTTTTGAAGGTTAATTTGTCCACTTCTCAAGTGCGATGACAATTAATCACCACCTCGTGAATCAAATCAATTCCGCCTTGCTTCTTTCAGTTACTACCGTCTTCTGTTTTGGTCAAACGGTTTACTGTAGGAATTACTTTTTGCCTGGAAACAACTATACAAGTGGTGTGAGAATGTACTTTCATTAAGTTCCCGGTAGGTTACACTATAAGAATGTACAGAATGGACTCAATTTTAACAGGTTCTCACCAGATGGTTCATCACCTGTACAACTAAACGGTATCGATTTATAGTTATAATTGGATCATTTTGTGAAAGGATCATCCCCACTCGACGTTATGTCCATCTGTTGGGTTACTTCTGTTATGAAAGCAGCAGTGACAATTGCCACATAAAACACGTCGCATTACTGTGTTCCTAGTCTCCCGAAGAATTTAAGGTCCCTCTATATTTAGCAAATACTCATAAGTACAATAGCAACGATCAATAAAATTGGATATATCCTTAGATATCTCCAGAGAAGACAATCCCAATGAAAAAACTATATCTAAGAATCGGGCAGGTACTAGCGAGATGTGGAACATGGGGCGCGTTTGTATGGAGTCTTACTTCCTCTAAAACTGTGCATTATTTTATGTAACACCCCTGAGCGTTTCATTGATTGTGGTGCAATGTATGTGAGTCCAACCATTGTTGTCTTGGGTCTAATTTCACAATAGAATTGGGGGTTGGAGCACACACCCGCCGTTGTTATGAGTTGAGTTCCACCCTCATTCTTCATGGAGTGACTGCTTGGTAGTATGTGTGGAAGATCCTCCTGTTTTCTAGCAATTAGAATTCCTAGGTACGGAATCACGCTCCTATGAAAACAATCGAAGTGGCTTTGGTAGGAATCAAGTATTTTAGTTTTCAGGAGAGAAAATGAACTAGAGATAGGTTACTTCGTATCTAATTTTATGTGCAAAACTGAGATAATTCAAAAAAATTTCCAATTTTCATCTAAACCACAACAAGGTGATTAATCCTCACCAATCTTACTTCGTAATCCCTCAAAGAAACCCATGTGTCAATGATTTTCCATTTTTCAATCACCAGTACATACACATACATGCACATGAAATACATAAATTCACAATAGACAATCTTACCAGTTGCTGCAAGACGGAAAGAAAAAAAATATTAGTCGTACTATAAAATTCCAACGGGTCCCAAACTGGTCGGAGTCAAAACAAGAAGAATTGCATGCCCTATCTCCGTGCTTCTTCCTTCGTCTGTAAGTAGCACCGGAATTCCGCGGGGTCAGTTTATTTCTATGCAGCTTTCTCTATAATCTTTCGTTGTGAAATAATACTGGTGGGAAGAAGGGGGGACGGGGGGAATGTTACCTTAGAAAAATATCGATCCGAGACAACACGAGTCATCAGACGATGTACTGTTTATTTTTTTGGTTCTTGTCGGGGTTATTTGGTTTCGAGGAATGACTAGAAAATAAAAGTTTATACCATGGGTGATACGAGAGAGACAGAGAAAGAGAGAGAGAGAGAGAAAGGAGGAATTAATGTATTGTTGCTCACAATGATGTAATCGAACCGATTGGTCAAGGAAAAACAAAAATATATAGCAATGATCGGTTTTGAACAAAAATCTTCATGACAATATTTCCCCATCCTTCGGGTGTTAAATCCGTTTTATGAAGAAAGTTTTCTCTTGTGCTTAAATGTTTAATTCTACCTTTTTGCATAACCAAGGGTTGGAAAGTTAAAACTGAGTTATGATCCTTGAGCATATTTTTACGAACAAGTTCAAGGGGGGAGGAGGAGGGAATGTGGGGGAGGGCGTGGGGAGTTGACGTAATCGCCAACCGCACCTCACCTCAATCCAGGATGGATTTGACGCCATATAAACATTGTATATTTCTGTCATCAATTGGAGAATCGAAGCTACAACAAAACGGGAGGCGATGCAACACATCATAGGGAGAAGGGCTGAAATCTTTTTTATGGGGATACCGAGGAACCTAAAGCCGTAAACAAATATATGTGGCATAGACTTCATTGTGTTGTGATTGATTATTCATGTGGATACAGTATGTCCCAAGGCTGGAAGTTCCGGGGGAGCCACTAGGCAAAATTAGAGATTTGGAAATGATACGAGAATGTCCTGGGGTTTTTTTTTTTTTTATTGTGAAGAAATCAAACAGAATAGCAACAGACAAAATCCGGAATAATTAGGAAACGAGGCACAGGAAAAATTCGGAGTGTGACGATGACTACCTCTGGATAGAAGGAAGTCACAAGATTGTGTAATATTTTTTTTCTTAGTTTCGGTTTATTGTCTGGTTGTATGTTTTTTTTCCGTACCCCATAAAACAAAAAAAACAATTTTATATGAAAGGAGCTTTAACTAAAAAAAAAATAAAAATATTTTCCATTGTATTGAACCATTTTTTTTTTTCATGCACCTGTTTTTATTATTATTATTATTTTTATTATATTTTTTTTTTTGGTAAATTGTGACCTTAAGAAAATCCATTGAGAGAAACGATACCTTAGTTTTTAAACTTTTAAGGTTATTATGTAAAACCAGATAAGTGACATGGCAAAAAAGTGAATGACTCTCATCGGGCATTAAACCCCGTGGTTTTCCAAACTTGATTTCTATTTACATTTTTCCCATTACTCGGTGTTGCTAGTAATAGTGCCAAAGAAAAAAAACTTATAAATAGGCGGAATTCTCACTTGTCTTTTTAACCAATCCCAATTATTTTTAGTTTCCTTCCTTTCCCAACTATCAAAGTCATTTATTATTATTATTATTATTATAAAACCAACGTATATTCAAAGATGTGTAGAACCGAAATTTGTGGAATTTGCAACAAGAAGTCATGGACCGGATGCGGAGAACATGTTAACGAAGTTATGGACAGAACTGCAAAGACTGGCTGGTGTACTTGCGAACCATTGGATGCTGATGAAGCTGTGCTTGTAAAAGGTCAAGTGTATCCACCAAGAGCTGGTACCGGGTTGAGAAGAGGTAGCACAGTTGGGTTTATTTCTGCATCGGCAAGAGATTGTCCTGATATTGTTATTCATTGAGAGATTGAGATCTAAGAGGATGAAGAAATGAGACAGGGTTGATCATCCTCTTGGAGGCTGGCGAGAGAGGGAGAGAGAGAGAGGGGGGGGAGAGAGAGAGGGAGAGGGAGAGAGAGAGAAAGAAATGGCGGTATAGTTCTTTTTTGGTATTTATGTTCATGGCGGATTTTATTAGAATGTTTATTGATTTTTAATGTTTATTATTTTAGTTGGTTTTTCACTTCCATCAGGGTTGGATGAGTTTTTTATATATATTTATTCTGCAAATAAGTCATTTTTTATTGTCTGTGTATATTAGAAATTTTGAAATAAAGTTGATTTAATGCAATTCTTTACATCTTGTAGTAATTGGTGGCGGTAAGTTATTTCTAGGTTTGAAGATCAATGAAACTCTTGGGAGGGAGAGGGAGAGTTGGAGGGAGAGATTTAGGTTCCAGTTGCGGATCTTTTTTTTTTTGTGTGTGTGGTTTGGTTTCATTTGAATCTAAAAATCCCCGAACTCCACTTTACTTTTTCACCCCCCGGGATTTTTTGTTTTTTCCTTTGTCTTGTGAGAGAATAATCAAATGCAACGCAACGATTTTCCGCTAAGCAGGGATTGAGATTCCACTCAAGACTATTCATCGCATCAAAGAGTGGGAATAATAGCAAATACAATACAATACAACCATTCATACAACTGGAATTAATCCTTGCAACTAAATTCTATACAAATTTGTTAGACAAATAGAATCAAGGGGG
>JAKUCC010000738.1:0-13803 GCA_030563365.1 Hemisphaericaspora xylanilytica
AAAAAAAAAAAAGGCACAAGCACAAGCAACTTTGAAAATAAAATTTTAAAGATTGTTTTTTTGTTTGTTTCTCTGCTGGTTTAAAAATCTTTTTTGTTTTTTTTTTGTTTTGTGAACACCATTTTACACGTTGGTATATAAAACGGGAAATTCCTCATTTTCAATTTTAAATTGAATTTTTTTCTGGCGATTTTTTTCTTTACGTGTTTACGACTTTTGATTGGCTGAAATTCAGGGCGTTTTGCAGATTATCCCAATTTTTACATTTTAGGATAACAACTGGATTTTTTTACAGGTTAAGTTTTTTTGGGTTATAAATAAAAAGAAATTTGCACTTTTTTTTATTAATTTCAGGAGAACCAAAAAAAAACCCTCCAGAAACAAAAACATACATTTGTTTGTATTACCCGGATTTACATTCTTGGTTGCAAAAATAAAACATAGCACAAGCACAGTACACCTACGTCCTTATATACAGGAAAAGAAGTGGATAAGCTTTTGACTTCTTTGAGATAACACACCAACTGCAAAGTGTTCTTATCTATCACTATTCCTGCCACTGCTACTACTACGTCATTCATTCAATTGGTCAGTCAGTAGTCCAGTTTGTGTTCATACATTTACTATTATTATGTCACAAGTAGAAGCATCAACGCACACTCCTGTACAAACACCATCATCTGAAACGTTCAACAAGATGGATGATTCATTAATCGAACAAAAGAAGCAACAAGAAGAATCTCAACAGCCAGTTGAAGACCACTTGCAACCACTCTCTCCTCCAAATCCGTCGCCAACTCCAGAAAAGAGGAAGTTGGAAAGTGACGACGAAGATCACCAAGAGGATGAGCCTGACACAAAGAAATTGAAACCGGAAATTGTGGCGACTGCAGAAGATACAGAAATGAAAGAAGAGGAACCAGCACAGATAGAATCAGAGCACGAAGAATCTAAGGAAGAGAAACCAATAACATCCGAGGAACCTAAAGAAGAGGAAGAAGTGTCTGCTTCCACCGAAGTGAAAGATGCTGGTTCTGATCAACCACAAACAGCAGATTCAGAACCATCACAACAACAGGAGCAGGCTGAACAATCGGAACAACCTGACCAACCAAAGCCCGAAGGAGAGGAACAAAAAGTGGTTGAACCACCAAAGCAAATCTTCACTGAGCCAGCTCCTAAACCACCGGCAGAGCCAGACATGAATAATCTTCCTGCTAATCCAATTCCACCCCATCAAGCAAAATTTGCATTGAATATCATCAAGGCGATTAAACGTCTTCGAGATGCAGTCCCATTTTTACATCCAGTTGATACCATTAAATTAAACATTCCATTCTACTACAATTACATCCCTCGTCCAATGGATTTATCCACTATAGAACGCAAGATCACTGCAAATGCCTACGAAGATTCTCAACAAATTGTCGATGACTTCAATTTGATGGTTGAAAATTGTAAGAAGTTCAATGGTGAATCGGCTGGTATTTCCAAAATGGCCATGAATATTCAAGCACATTTCGAAAAGCATATGTTAAATTTCCCACCCAAGGTGTTGCCTACTCCCGTAACTACTGCCCCCTCTGCCGCCGGAGCTGTAGCGAAACCTGTTGCATCAACAAAGAGGAAGAAGAGTGTGGATATCACTGCTCCTGGGTCAGCCAATGCTCTGCAAAAGGACTCGGTGGCTGCTCAGAGACCGAAAAGAACCATTCATCCTCCAAAACCAAAAGAACTACCATATGATGTACGCCCAAGGAAGAAGAAATTCGCGGCAGAGTTGCGCTTTTGTAATCAGACAATTAAAGAATTAATGTCGAAAAAGCATTATAACTATAACTTTCCATTCTTGGCTCCAGTTGATGCGGTAGCATTAAATATTCCAAATTATCATGAGGTTGTGAAGAATCCTATGGATTTAGGTACAATTCAAACCAAACTCGCAAACAATCAATATGAAAATGGAGACCAATTCGAAAAGGATGTGAGATTAGTCTTTCAGAATTGCTATCTTTTCAACCCTGAAGGTACCGACGTCAATATGATGGGCCATAGACTAGAATCAGTGTTTGAAAAGAAATGGGCTAACAAACCAGTTCCTGAACCTACACCTCCTAGCTCTGATGCCAGTGGTGGTGAAGAATCTAGTGATGAAGAAGGGGATGATGTCGAAATTAATGAAGCAATGTTGTCAGAAGTGCCAGCTATCCAATTTTTGGAAAATCAATTAATCAGAATGAAAAAGGAATTGGATGAATTGAAAAAGGAACATTTGAAGAAGTTAAAGGAACAACAGGCTGCAAAACGTAAAAAGAAGAAGGCTAAGAAGGCAAAATCTAGATCTCATAAATCCTCGAAGGACTCCCATCCTCAACAACCACCTAAATTAACTCCACCTGCACCTGTGGTCACTTATGAAATGAAGAAACAGGTGTCAGAAACGGTGCCTAATCTTTCTGATAAGAAACTACAAGCATTGATAAAGATCATCAAAGACGATGTCGAAATCAGTAATGAGGATGAAGTCGAATTGGATATGGATCAATTGGCTGATTCAACTGTGTTGAAATTATATGATTTCTTGTTTGGCAAGAAATTGAAGGCAGCCAATAAAAAGAAACAGGCTGTCCCACTCGGATCAAGTGTCGATGAATTGGCACACTTGAGAAGCCAGTTGGCTTTGTTTGATGGTGAAGGTGGAAGTAACGGTGGTAATGGTTTTATGGGTATAACAAAAAATCAAGAATCTTCAGATGACGAAGATGACGCTTCAAGTGAAAGTTCTGAAGAAGAGTAGGTGAACGTATTGTTTTTTTAAACGAATGTATATAGTACTTTTACTAGGTTAAATGGATTTGGAGTATTGTTAGGTTGTCTTTTTATTTTTCTATATATCTTTCTGATGTATAATGTATTAATTCTAATGATTTTAGATTCTTATATTTGTAGTTGTTGGAAGTGAACATAGAGGTTCTTTAGTACAAATGATGTGTCTGTATGTTTTGACAATCTGGTGATAATGGTTTTGGCACGACCTCTTCCATACTTCTAAAAATTTCTTTTTAGCAACTCTACAATGATGCGTTTACATTGATCAGTTGTACTACCCTTATACAAATGACATCTCCGACGAAGAAGGTTATGGCAAGAGGAAGAGACCCAAAATACAACCCTCGTAACCTAATTAAAGATGCCAAAGCAAACAACAGACCCGCATATATAGCCGGGCCTATGGTTCGATATTCCAAGCTTCCATTTCGTGAATTAGTTCGTTTCTATGCAGCAGACATTATCTATACCCCCATGATCCTTGCTCGGGAATTTGTCAGAAATGACGTGGCGCGATACTCCGACTTTACCACCAATGAGAACGATAGAAGCGTTATTGTCCAAGTTGGGGTCAATAATGTTGATGATTTATTGAAATTTACGGAAATGATTCACGGGTATGTTGATGGGATTGGTATAAATTGCGGTTGTCCCATTAAAGAACAAGTCCGTGAAGGTATTGGTGCAGCGTTAATGTCTGAACCTAATTTAGTTGCGGATATGGTGAAGGCAGTTAAGGATAAATATGGCGATCAAATATGCCTAGATACCAAGATTCGGATTCATCCTAACCTAGATGAAACAAAAGAGTTTGTGGATAAGGTGATACAAGCAGGGGTGGATTTTATAACGGTTCATGGAAGGACCAAAACGACGAGATCTTCGATTCCTGTAAATCTTGATGCAATCAAAACCATCAGAGAACATGTTAATGGAAGAGTACCAGTAATTGCAAATGGGGATGGATTTTCCCTCGAGGATTGTAATAGAATTGCAAAATTTACTGGTGTTGACGGTGTAATGTCAGCAAGAGGTGTTCTTCGTAACCCAGCATTGTTTTCTGGAATGAATAAGACTCCATGGAGTGCGATTGAAATGTTTATGCATTTAACGACTTGTTATGGATTACCATTTAGAGTAGCACAACACCATTTCTCGGAAATGTTGGATGAGATAATACCGAGAGACTATGTCAAAGAAATGAATGAAACTACTTGTATGATAGATTTAATAGATTGGTTTGATAGATACTTCGTGTTGAAAAGAATGGGAGATGATGGATTTGCAACGGCAACGGAGCCAACATGGCACATTAATAAGCAAATAGAAAAGTTGGTGTTATAGATTAATAATATTACATTGTTTTTTTGTGGTATATACATTTAATACAATCAGGGCTTCTTTAAATGAGCAATCTCAATGTTAGCGATAGACACACTCTTTGTCTTGTTGTCAACCTTATAAATACCCACCAACTGCTGCGCCAACTCAAACATATTGTTTCTCAAAGAAATAACAATGAACTGTGCATTCTTAGTTCGTTCTTTAATATAGTTAGCCACAATAGAAACATTTCTGAAATCCAATGCCGCGTCAATCTCATCCATAACATACAATGGAGTAGGTTTGTATTGATGTAAAGCAAAAACTAACGCCAATGAACTCAAAGTTTTCTCACCTCCCGATAAGTTGGAAATATTCTTCCATGACTTCTTTGGAGGCATCACACTAAACAAAATACCTTCGGAAAAGGGATCTAAACTATCGACAAGTTCAAGTTCTGCATTTCCACCCATGGTAATCATCCTGTACATATCTTTCAATGTCATTGAGATTGTATTAAATCCAACCATAAACTCGTCTAATCGCTTCCTTTTCAAATCCTCACAATAGTCCTTCTTCTCGTCACGCTCTTCAACTGAGCTATTCAAGTCTGACTTTCTTTTGTCGTACTCAACTATCTTTATTCCGTATTCTTTCAATACCTCAATATCAACTTTAACCGATTCCATGTATGCCTCAATTTCTTGTATTTCATTGTCAACAACTTCCATATCAATATCTCGAATTTCATCCTCGCTTAGCTTCTCAATTTCACTGCTGTTATATCTGCTTTGCTCTTCTGGGTCAAGCCATGTGATGTACTCTTGAGCATCCCGCACAATAATAGATTCAAGGCCATTCTTATTATTCTCGATAATAGCATTTGATTTCGCTATAAGGCCCCTGCATTTCTCTAATTTGTTTTCAACCTCGATTTCAAACAGCTTGAATTTGTTTATCTCGTCTTTCTTTTCATCAAGTTCAGCTTTTAGAGCTTCTAATTCGTCATCTTTTTCCACCTTGGAATGCTCTAACCTATTAAGCTCCAAATCTATTTCTTGCAACCGCTCGGAGTTTTCACGCTCCTTTTTCTGAAGTGATTCCAATTCGACCTGGGCATCGTGCTGTTCCTTGGTAGAAGTCAGAATTATTCTTTCTAATCTTTTAATTTCATTTTCCAATTTCTTGATGGCCATTCTATCACCAGAAGTTTTATCGTGAATAATTTCAAGTTGTTGTTTAAGTGAATCAACTTTTGAATTCTGCATTTTTAATTCTACACCTCCAGCATCCATGATATTCTGTTCCAATATTTTAATCTGTTGCTCATGAACCAACATTTCGGATTTAATTTCTGATCGTTCTGATTCCCATTGTTGGACTTGTTTCTCTTTCTCGTGGATCTGTTGTTCGAATAGATTATTCTCTTGGGTGTTTTCCTGCTCTATTATTAAATTCTTGCAAACTTGCAGGATTTCCTTCTTTTCAGTTGCCAAAGACTGAATGTCCAATTTTAGCCGTGACAATGCAAATTCGGTATCAGGCTTAAGATCCTTTAATTTCTTCAACATTGAGATCTTTTGTTCATAATCAACACTTGCTTGCTCAAATTTGGCTTCCATAGCCTGCAATTTTTCCCTCATTTCTTGGAGTTCTTCTTCTGTGACGATCAAGTCAGTTCCGGCTCTTGAATTTGAGAGCCTCATTGCACCTCTTGATGTGTAATTCCCACCTCCAGACATAGTACCAGAGGTATCAACTACCTTCCCATCCAAGGTCACAACCTTCCACCTCTTGGGTCCATAGGCAACTTTCTTCGCTTCATTCAAATTGGGAGCAACCAATGTATTGTACAATTTGCTATAAAATGCTGGCGCGAATTTAGCACTTGTGGGAGTGATCAAATCAAACAATCTCTTGATCCTAGAAGGGTCTCCTGGAGTTTGAATTGGTGCTAAATTGAAATTCCTCAATTTATTTAAGCATATAAAATTAGCATATCCAAGCTTATTTTTTCTTAAGTAATTTATGCATGCCTGAGCAGTTTCAACTGTTTCCACAACCATGGAATCCAATCCTGACCCAGCAGCTGTCGAAATTGCAACGTCATATTGTTCATCGATTACTCCAAGATCACCTAATCTACCATGGAATCCTTCAATTCTACCCGATTTGACCAATCGAAGCAAAGAAGTCAAGACTTTGTTTTTGTTCTGGGAGTTTTGAAAAATAGATGATGACTCTTGGACTTTTTGACGTTGGGAAATTAATGCAGATCTCATATTTTCTATTTTATTCTTCTCAATTGAACATTGCTCTTCACCCAAACCAATTTGTTCTTCGATTTTCTCTAACTTAATTTCTGTGTCTGCGTATTCCGCTTCCTTCTCCTTTCCTTCCTTTTTAATTCGGATTAGCCTCTCCTTCGCTTCATCCAATTGCTTCGTGGTACTGAGCATTTGCTCGCGAAGAAGTTCAATATTGGATGTGGCTAACTTAATCGCATTGTCCTTTTCCTTGAGCTTTTCATTCCAGGGATCTAACTTTTTCTGAATGATTTCAATTTCTTTTGTAAATTCAGATGTCTTTTCGGTCAAACTCTGTCTTACTTCATCTAGCTTGGCCTCTTCAATTTCCAATTGCGAATTCAACTTTTCGACCTCTGATTTAAACTGTTCGGATGCTTCACTATAGTTGGACAACTTTTGAGTGGAGCTACTTAGATTGTGCTGCAGTGCTTCTAATGTTTTTGTTATCTTCTTCAATTTATTATTCAAATTCTTTGATTTTTCTTCCATTGTTACACCTCTCTTATTAGTATCCTTTTTGTCTTTCCCTAAACTTCCAATTTTGGCGGCAAGCTCTTTAACGGCTTCTTCAATTTGTTTCTGTCTCGCTATTTCTGACTCGAGACCATCTAATAGTGTCTTGTTTGCCAATCTTCCATCTTCCAATTCTTTAACATAAGAATCCGCCTCCCTTTGGAGTTCCACAATCTTCTGTTCTGATTTATGTATGTTGACTTGAAAATGAACACTTTTTGCTTTGATTAGTTTCTTTTCCAACTCCAAGAATCTAAGTGCTTCAACTTTCTTTTCTTCCAATTGATCCTTATCTTTCTCAACTAGATGAAATCTATTGGCTTTCTCCATACATGATTCATTCAAAGTTTCAATTTCCTGTAAACTATTGTCAATTAGTGCCTTGTACTTTGTGGTGCCAATGATGTCTTCAAGATACTCTAATAATCCATCATCGTTGTCCTTCTCTGCTTTCGGTTTCATCTGAGCGATGGATTCAACTTCACCCTGTAGGATCAAGAATCTTTTATGATCCAAATCGATACCTTGCCCTTTAAGCAATGTCGTAACTTCGGTATAGCTACTGGTTTTCCCATTAATATAGTACAGTGATTGATTTGATTGAAACGCGCGTCGAGAGATTATTAATTCGGAATTGGGGATCTTTTCCGACTTTTGCGGTATAATCGGGTCGTCCAAGACCATTTGGAAATGAATATCAACCTGACAAAAAGCAGGTTTGTCAGCTCCAGAATTATGGATTAGCTCTTTAAGTTTTCCCTGTCTCATTTTCAGGGCACGAAAACCAAATACAAAAAGCATCGAATCGATGACATTTGATTTACCACTCCCATTAGGACCAACCACGGCAGAAAAGGATGGGTTAAATGGTCCAATTGTTTGGACACCTGCATATGATTTGAAATTTGTAAGGACTAACTTGTCAATTACTAATCGGGGTTCGTTGGCTTTCGATACAGGTAACTTTATTTCTCGTCTTTTTGAAGGGGATTGTTGAAGGACTTCATTTTGTTGCTGAGAATAACTTAGAGAAACTTGAGGTTTATCTATGCTTGTTGATGCCTGTACTGGAGATGTGGAATTTTCTGCTTCAACTTCGTCATTTATAACTGGCTTTACGTCTACTTCTGAATTCTTTTCATCTTCTTGTTTAGAAGCATTGTTGTCAGGTACATTGTCAGTTGTCGTTTCCAGTTTGGGTGCAGATTCTCCCGCTATTTCTTTAGCATTTTCTCTCCCAGTCTGCTCATTCAAATTAAGTGATCTATCTGTATTCGACATATCTTCCTCTTCCTGTGCAACTGAACCATTTTCTGTGCATGATTCTTGCTTGTCTTTTGTATTTGTTGTTTGTGGATCTTGTGGTATTCCATTTTGCAACATCATTGAATCTTGTGATGCTTCAGGAAAAATTTCGGAGAATGGCTCCTTTACTTCATTAATTTCACTGTTGTTAATGAATGTAGTCTCATCTTCGCATTCAGATAGCACTCCTCTCTTTCTTTTCATGTTTGTTGTCCTTTCCAATAGTAGCATCTACATTTGAATGGTCCATACAGAATCAATTTATGTTTAAAAAAACTCTAGACAATTTTTTTGGCGCGTTTTGCACGACCATGATCATAACTGCAAACTGTTCAGTGCTAAACTGTAAACACAAGTAGCCTACTGTAAAGCTACTTCCTCTGAACTCCCACCCACATGAGACAGCTTCTTATGGGTAATAGTTGTCGTCACTCTACTGCCAATCAGATAGCCTCGATTTTGGAAAGTTACATGTGGACAAGCTTATCAGATTGAAAGAACACGCGTTTCTACATGCAATGCTTGACTGGAAGCCCCGATTCTCGAAGCGTTTAATTACTAAGGTTCCCTTGGTATAATATATTTCTATACTGCTTATAATTACAAACTGATAGATAGACACACCCAATTCAGCTTGATCAATATTTGTACACACAAACCGAATATGACGTATCGTGTTATGATTTACTCCTCGACAATTAAAAACTAAATGCAACAAGCATCCAAATCAATCCTTACTCTTCTCTTTCTTTTCCTTCTTATGCTTCTTATCCTTCTTATCCTTCTTCTTTGATTTTTCGGCTCCTTCTTGTTCTTCGATATTTTGTTCGTCAACCGTCTTTTCATTATCGGACTTACTTTCTGAATCCGAATTGACATTGATATACTCTACTGGTTTTTGCTCTTCTTCTTCTTCTTCTTCATCGAACTTTATCTTCTTATTTGCTGGTTCAGATGTCGTTCCTGTTGATTGCGAGGTAGTTTCGGATATTATAGGAGGAAGTCCTCTTAAGTTTCTCTGAATTCTTTTCAACTGACTTAATATTGCACTTGAATCGCTATTCTTTGATAAACCTGTGCGATTATCAGATTCGACGCCGCTTGCGTTCGCCTCACTGGCATTGATGAACTCCGTTATGAGTCTTTCTGCTTCTGATCCAGTTATATTTTGAATTTTATTTACTCGAACTGCTGTTGGTGAATTCAACGCAGATGGAACTGCTCTTCTAACTCGATGTGATGACATTGTCTATTTTCTAATTGTTGGTGATAGTCTCTGTATGATGGTGCATCTCATAGGCAACTGGTTCTGTAAAAAATCTTGAGATGAGAGCGATGGGGGAAATGGAGACATAGAATTTTTCAGACTGATATTTACGCAGTTGATAGCGACCTCTGTGTATTCTTCATCACTGCCAGAAAAAAATCATTTTCCAAAAAGGAATCAACCTTCAAGAGTTCTTCAAGGCTCCCGATAAACACCAAAATCAGAGAACAGATATTGGATATAGACAATGTTTTCAACCATATTAAGACTGTCTGCGAGCGGACTTCTTTCCGGCTCCCGTGTAGCGATGCTGAGACCTTCAATAATATCCCAAGCAGCCACAAATGTCACTCAAATGCCAACATCTTTGTTTCCAATGTCAGTGCAATCACCAATGCAATCTATGATTGGGTTAATGCAAAAGAGATTTAAAGCCAGAGGTACTAACTATCAACCATCGACTCGTAGAAGAAAGAGAAAATTGGGATTTTTGGCAAGACTCAGATCTATTGGAGGACGCAAGGTTCTTCAAAGAAGGAAGGCTAAGGGAAGATGGTATTTGAGTCACTGATGTATCATATAACTAATAGAACATACCTACCGCTTGTACATATTAAAAAAAACATAATATACATGATTTATTTTTATAAGCAAAACTACTTATGCTTTTCCTAACAATCTTGAATATTGCAACTCAATCTCATAAATTAATCGTTGTAAATTAACAATGGCCAATTGATGGGTAGCATTAGGAAATTGATTTCTGTGCAATCCAAACCATTCTAAAGGCGGTGTTGCGTTCCCTAACTCTTTAATCTGAGGTGCTTCTATAACTGGAGGTGCAAGTGGCGAATATCTGTACTTTGAAGAACTTTCTACTTTTTCAATCGTTTCTCGGATTGCATCATCAATCTCTTGAGAAGGTCCATTTTGAGACGATCTATCCTTCATATCTGCAATGTCATTCTCATTGAACGATTCCATCTTCTTTCTATATTCGAATCTTGACTCGAGGGCTTTGCGATGGATTGAGTACATTTCTCTTATAAAGTTGACTGAGCCTAAATTCCATCTAATATCAACAGTACCATCAAAAGTTGATTGGAACAAATATTCAATCAAGTTTTCATTATATTTCTGGAACGTTCTCATCGAAATTTTAAAAGAAGGGAATACAAATATGCCGCCACCTCTGGCCTTATGCGCATGCTGGATAAATTCGGACACGGTACATTCATTTACAAAGTCTTCCAGGACCGTCAGCAAAACTGACAATGAACTCGTTAAATCATTAAACTTGAGATCCAATTCATTGGAGATACCCGTGGAATATTCATTTTGTTGAAACTTCGCTCTTGATTTATCAAGTTGTATTACTAATACCTTTGAATTATCAAATGAAGATGGGTATATGTGAATTAACACCTTGCCTGCGGAAACGAGAATCTTGGTCTCCAATTTCTTAACTGTTTCTGTCCAAATATTCGGCGCCTCTTGATTGATTGGTGACAATGGTTCTGGAGTTGAGCTTTGCCCGATAAACATTAACCCTCCACCTTTCGATGAATCTCGAAGTGTCTCTTTATAAGACCTCTTATTCTCTTGTCTCATTCTTATGATCGCATTCTGGATATCTAATAAAATAGACTGCGTCAATGATGTGATATAGATTTCTGCAGTATCAAACTTTAAGGAGCCAAAGAGATGGTCTTTGGCCAATGGAATTTCACTTTTTCGATTATATATGTCCATGGCGAAGCCTTCAAAATTACCTAACGCAATAACATGTTGGTCAAATGAAATCTTCAATTGCAATTTTTCAATTCCACCAGAAACTAAAATTAACGGAACGTCTAACGTGGTGCTCAGGGTCAATAATCCCCAAGAGATAGCAGTATGAAGGTTGATATTTTCTATTAACAAAGTGCCTCCCAATCTCCCTTCTGAAACTAAGGTAATTGAATTGATTCCGGTCTTTAAATCTTGAGACCAATCAGTCGCCTTCTTCGATACTGCCCAGAACTTCTTCACATCCAACTTAAAATTTCCTAGGGATTGACCGAAATCTACTCTAAAACTTGCATTCGACATTAAAAATGTTGCTATCCATGGGAAGGCATATGTTGTCGAGACTTCTCTAAATCTGGATGAAATATTCTTTGTTGTCATGGGCGCAACACTCGTCTTTTCTTTTTCACAAGTGGTTGCAAATTTCTCCTGGTATTTCTTAGGAAACCAAATATCTTTAAATAAATCGACATCCTGGTATTGTTTAACATTGATATAGCAATCAACATTCATGAAGCACCCCGCCGAATATACCTTGGGCACTTTACCAAGCTCATAAGAGCTAGTTAACAAAATACTTTCAATCCCCGTTGAAGCACTTATTTCTCTTGAATAAATATGCTGCAATGATGCAGAAATCCGGTCAAATAAAATTGACGTGGAGATGCTTTCCAAGCCCTTCACATCACTCGTATTCACTTGGATAAATAGTCCATCAATTCCAACCACAGCTGCAACTCTCGCGGTAGGTTCGCAACTTAATGAAAGAGCCTGTTTCTCTATTCGTAAACCAAGATGAATGTCCATATCTTTAAGAGCATCCTCGAAAAACGTCGCCCTGGCACGCGAATCATTTGTTGGCGCCAAATCCTTGGTACTTAAATCATTCTTACTTTGTCGCATTAGACCCTTCACCCCACTAATCAAGTCCGCCACAACTGGTACACATTTTGGATATAATGTATTCTCTGACGAGCTGGTTACAATCTCACCCTGTAAAGCTCTCTTTCCATGAGATCTCTTCTCTAAGTACCTAAACGTTGCCTTCACAGCAGGTGCATGCAAAAGCAAAGATGGGGATTCCGAAGTCTCCTCGTCATCCTGCAAACGATATAACAACACGGTCGACCCTGCAAAAGTAGCTGTAAAATCAATCGATTCATATCCTGACTTAATCGACTGGATTGAATTGTCTCTTTTGATAGATACCATCGTTTGTGTTTTGAATTTTTCTCTCTTTTCCAAATATTGTTGAACCTTCGATCCCAGATTTGCAATCTTCTCTAAAATCACCACGGAATTTGATAAAAATTTTACATCAAGCTCATCACCATGCATAGATACCCGTACATTTCCGTTCAGACCACTCGTCTTATCAACTATATATGATAATTGCATAGTTGGTAGAAATGCCCTGTTCAAATTTGATTTCTGGGATTGGGCGCTATAGAAATTAGACGATCTGGAGCCGTTTGCCACTGATAAGTATGCTTCCATTAAAGTGAACTTGCCCAACCCTTCCTCAGTTGCAGCAAAAAATCGTTCTGCGCCAATTATTATCCCGGGGTATTGATTATTCTCATTTGCAGAAAATAACCAACCTGCACAAAAGTTGTAGGAAAGATATTGAAATGCAGAAATTCGAGAATATATCGCTTCAGCGATTGCGGATCGTGGTGCACTTTCAGGGAAGGTATTTCTCTTCTTTGGGATTTCACTGGGCATTAATTTAAGCAAATCGTCAGTTATTGAAATTAATTTAAATGTAGTTGGTTCTGATAAACAAACCCGGCAATATTGTGATTCTAATTGTAAAGTTTGTCGACTATTTGGATCATCTTCCAAGTCATTTAACAACCGCACTGTCATATTCACATCAATAAGGTTTGAAACACCAATTGGAATACTCCTATCTACTAACGACAAACGAATACTTGGTATAACTAGCTCACCGTACAATGGCACCCTGATATTAACCTTAGGTTCATCTTCATCCTCATTACATGCGACATTCCCAACATTAGACAACCCCATGGCTGTGGATTCCATCTCAAACGAAATTTTTGCTTTATTGACAAAGGTAGAAAGACCCACATAGCCATTTGAAAGTTTGAATTTGAACATCACCTTGTCCACGTCTATGCGCTTGTCCTTAATTAGTTCCTCTTTATCAGTATTACCTTCAAATAATTTGACAACATTCTCAATTCTCTTTTGCAATTCCTGCATCTCCTTATTCACTGCTTCGACGGATTTGATCAAATTTGGACAAAAGGCTCGTGTATATCCCATGGATGAATTGCAAACCAACAAAATCAACTCTTCAACAAAGCCAACTTCTAATAAGATGCGTAACTCGGATCCGTTGAGCTCTAGGATATTGATTTTATCGAGATCAACTTTGCATGTTGCTCGCTTCAACGCGGCGTCTATAAGAGTATCGTGGTTCAGTTTTTTCGATATTGATAG
>JAKUCC010000739.1:0-13753 GCA_030563365.1 Hemisphaericaspora xylanilytica
GCAGTCACAATGATTAACGTTAAAACTCCATAACTGATAATTTTGGATATTATATCTGGTTGAACTGGAGTGATGTAGGTTACACTACATCCTATGACATCAGAAATGACATCATTTGATACAATTGAAAATCTTACTTGGTATGAACCAAGACGATGAATATGATCGGAGATATCTGCTTCATAATATAAGATAAGTGAGTCATTAAAATACAAGGGACATTGAACTAACTGTCCCAGCGCAGTGTTGTTGAATAGTTGCGATAGTTCTGTCCTATCAATGGAATTATCATCCCGCTTGGCAACAATTGAGTTATTGTATTGACTGATTAATGTCGGTATAGTGTTTGGTTGATGTTGTGGTTCGTCTGGTTGCGGCTCCTGTTGAGTTGGAGTTGCAGCAATGCCACTAGTCGTGTCAGTTGGGGCGGTTTGAGTATTATTGAATCGTGGACTACTTCGGAAATCAGTTGTATTTTTCACCGCAATCATTTCACAGAATCGTTTGTTTTCAGTGATGAATAATTTACCCATGAAATCAATTTCAACGTGTAACGTGGTGTACTTGTTACTTACTTGATTAACATCAGATATCAACACTTGCGACGTATTTAAATGTGGATCGTTTGATATTATTTTTGTATTTATAAAGAACTTTAGTTTTTCATTTGGTTCATCCAACAAGGCATCAATTAGAAAGGGTGCCAAAAGGAATCCCAGTTGTTGTCTATTGCAAGTTTGTGATTGAACAAATGTTGCGTATGTAGGTCGTAGTATGGATGATAGTATCAATAGTAGTGGTAGTAGAATTCTAGAAGGTATTAGATATATCATTGTGTGTGTGTCTGGTTGATTGGCGGGGGAGGTAGTGAGTGTTTATTGTATATGTAGCTGTCTAAGAGACGTGTTAAGGGTATAGGTGTGTGTGATTAATTGATGTGGGAATACTAAGGGAAGATGTGTGGTTGTAGGTGTGGTGAGATTTGTGTGTTGGTTACTGTAAGTAGTCTATCAAGGAGGTATGTGATAGTTCCGTAGGACTAAATGAGATGGATAGCTTGTTATAGCAAGTCAGCTTGGGTTTTAATGTCTTTTGGGGGGTGGTGATGGTTGTTGTCAAGCTAATAATAAAAATGGAAATTTGTTAGTTTAGTGTTCAATCTATGTGTAGTGATGTGTGTCTGCAGTGTGTGTTGTATGTGCCGTGTGTGTGTATATATATATGTGTGTGTATCTAATTAGAATGTATGGTTTGTATGTATGTAAGGATGTTCTATTGTGTAAATACAGCAAGTGAAATCGGTAGTGCGTGTAATTAGTACCAAAATTTATTTATAACTCAAAACCATATGTTATATGCAGGATGAGTGTTTATTGGTAAATTTTTTAAAGTTTACTAAACAACAAAACTGCAAAAATCAAAAGGATCAGAAAGATTCAACTGTAAAGTTAATTCGTATTTTCTTTTGTAATTAATTAATTAACAGATTAGGTTTATACTATTAACTTGTTTACTATTGTCTACTACTACCACTACACATCTATCCATCTATCTATAAATATACTCACTCACTGAGAGAGGATTTTCTATGTACAACTTATAATAACCCAATTTACCTTGTACTTTCAAGAAGGAATAACGCCCTCTGGTTTGTATAAATAACCCCCGCCCCCCTCCTCCCAATATCAAGGATATTCCTTCACTGTTCAAGTTTCTTTTGTATAAGTTGTTTTGCATTGGTATACAGCTTCCCATAAAATTGTTGCAAAAAAAAGCAACAAATTGGAAACTCTAATAAACTACAACTAATTCGCCTATTTGTTATGCATATATCACTCAATGAAGGTTTATATAACAATATAAATTGAGTACTACTATCAGTTATACATATCCACTAGCAGAATCCGTAGATTGTCACTGAAGTTCCCTAAAAATGAAAATCACCAGTTGCACAACAGACAATCTTACTTTTATAACTTGCGGTTTTAGCTCAGTTGGGAGAGCGTCAGACTGAAGAGATTCAGTCAAACAGTATAATCTGAAGGTCCTGTGTTCGATCCACAGAAATCGCATTTATTTTTCTTTTTTTGATAAGTATAGTCCATGTTAACATCAGAGTTGTCAATGGATTAAGTATTTGCCATTGATTTACCATTAGTTTGATCAGTTACCTGGTGAATTGGTAGCAACTGCATGTGTACACTGTTTTTACGGTTGTTAATATTGTTTTACTGTAGTTTCTTTTCTTCGCTAAGTCACTCGTTTTTTTTGTTGTTTGTTAAAAAGAAATAAAAATAATAAATTCACATTTACATAATATGACAGATGCTACCATATGTGAATACAGCAACAATAGAAATTTATTTATTTTTTTTTTTTCTTTTTTTCACTTTTTCCCAGTTGCAAAAGATCAATGGGCCAAAATAAATTTTTTTTTTCACTCGTAAATTTTATATAAATAACGGACAATTCCGAGAAAACTTTTTCACTTCTATTTGCTCCTCTTCTTCTTCTTCTTCTTGCTCTCCTTAAGCAAATTACTCAATTGTCAATCATGTCTCAAGGTACTTTATATGTTATGGAGATCTCTCCAAGATCTTACATTCTTTCTGATATCATCACCTACTTTGGTTTAGATGTTGCTATCAAGACTGAAAAGGACGATGCCTTCACCAAGGCCTTCCCATTGGGTAAGTTACCAGCCTTTATTGGTACCAAGGGTTTCAAGTTACACGAAACCATGGCTATTGCTACCTACTTGCTCTCCTTAGTTCCAAAGGACAAGATTGGCGCTGTTTTGGGTAAGAACAATGAACAATATGCTTCCGTCATCAAGTACTTGTCTTTATTCAACCAAGAATATATCCCAGCTTTCTTCCAAACCTTTTTCATGATCAATGGTAGATTCCCATACAACAAGAAACAATGTGACGAAAACTTTGGTAAGATTGACGCCATTGCTGCTATTCTTGAAGCCAGATTAGCCGAATTCACCTTTTTAGTTGGTGAACGTGCTTCCTTTGCTGATTTCTTTGTTTCCGCTTGTTTAACTCCAGGTTTACAAACCATCTTGGCCAAGCCATTCACCGTCAAGTACCCAAACATTGCTAGATGGTTCAACACTGTTTCCAAGCACGAATTCTTTGGTGGTAGATTTGCTGAATTTGCCATTGCTGAAAAGCCATTGGTTTACACCCCACCAAAGAAGGAAAAGAAGCCAGCTGCTGAACAAAAGCCAAAGGCTGCCAAGAAGGAAGCTGCTGCTCCAGCTCAAGATGCTCAACCAGCTGAAGCTCCAAAGCCAAAGCACCCATTGGAACTTTTGGGTAAGCCAAAGGCTGCTTTAGATGAATGGAAGAGAGTTTACTCTAATGAAGACACTAGAGAATCTGCCATCCCATGGTTCTGGAAGAACCAATACGACCCAGAAGAATGGTCCCTCTGGAAGGTTGATTACAAGTACAATGATGAATTAACCTTGACCTTTATGTCTAACAACTTGGTTGGTGGTTTCTTCAACAGATTGACTGGTTCTATTAAGTACATGTTTGGTTGTATGGTTGTTTACGGTGAAAACAACAACAATGGTATTACCGGTGCTTTCTTAGTTAGAGGTCAAGATTACAAGCCAGCTTTTGAAGTTGCTCCAGATTGGGAATCTTATGCTTTCACCAAGTTGGATGCCAACAATGAAGAAGACAAGAAGTTCATCAACAACATGTTTGCTTGGGATGAACCAGTTATTGTCAATGGTGAAAAGAGAGAAATTGCCGATGGTAAGGTTCTTAAATAAACAATTTAGTAGATTTTAAATATAGACTTAGAAGAATTTAATAGATTGTTATTCGCTTGATTAGAAATCACCTTTTATAGGACAATACCATTTACTAATCTGTACCCACTTAGTTGTTGCCTTGCAAATAACGAAGCCATTTCTATCAACAATCGCTCCGCTCGCATACAAAATCAATCTCCAACTTCCGAACGTAATCAAAATTCTTTATATTAAAACTGAAATCCCTATCTCATGAATCTTTATATATATATACAGAAAACACACAACCAGCGAGGGGCATCCACGAGATACATACCACCCCTCTCTTTCACCCCTCTCCTCCTCACCCTCTCTCCCTCCATCATCCCAATCATGCAAATAATCATCCATCCATTCCTTCTCTCTCTAATCATGCACCTTCCCTCTTAATTTCGGATACAACCGATCCGAATCCTGACTGTTCCCCTTGGCTTTACTACTCACGCTCTTTTGTAAGGCCATGCATTGTTTCAACTCGCTCTCGAATCGGGCACACATAGTGGCCCCTTCCCCATTCGACGCCCAACAATTCAATAATGTCGACATCACCACCATGCATTCATTATTGGCTGCCGCTTGCGATTTCACGGGTGCCTTTCTTCTGAGGTGTGGTAATGGTGGGAGTGCCCTAGGTGGTGGTCCTACTTTCTTATATGCCATGGCTAGTGGTGGGATATGTATATATGGTTGGGGATATCTAGGCTTAAGTGTGAAAACGAAAAATTTTCAATTGTAGTATGTAAACTAAAGTGCAGAAAAAAATAAAAAATTCGAAAACGGACGTGCATTACTCAAATTGAATATTTACTACGAACATAGTCAAACTGTTTCCACTTGATAACCATCAGTGATTTCCTTACTCTTGATGACCTAACTTGATGACGAAGGAGTCCAGTGGTGGTTGAGCGTTTATTGCCAATCAACCAGTAAATCCTCTTGAATCGTATCTGGCTATCATTAATATATGGGGAATAAATCACAGCATCATATCCTTGGTATACTCCCTTACCCACCCTAAACACGCGAAACAAATCCTCAAGACATGCATCAATCATGCCGACGATATCAGCCAAGAACCGTTGCTCTTTCCTCACATCATTTCTATACTTATTCTTTAATAACACCTCAATCTCATCCTCCAAATTAATCAAAAATATCTTAAATAAATGTTGCTTTAATCTATGCCTTAATCGAATCGAATAAATAAATCGTGAATAAATTGGTAATAACGGAAATGACCTAATTCCAACAGTAGCTGAATTGTTTGACCCATCATATAAAACATAATTACTTGATTTAAACTTGTTAACCCTTGAATACATAAATAAATGGAAATACGTCCCCGAATTACTCTTTAATTGATCCAATAATGCTCCTCTCAAACTTTCAAGTTCCAATTGCGTAGCCCGAACTTGGAAAACATCATTGGAAGACACATCATAATTGTCAACCGAATCAATCTTGACAGGTACAGGATTTCCAGGAAGTTGCTCTATAACTTGTTCCGGGGATATATCATGACTAGATGGATGTTGGTTGCGACTCAATAACGCATTCATATTTCTGGGGTCGAGGTTTCGAACATACTTGTCGGATTCTAATATATCTGCATCAAATTTTTGCACCGAAATCGTATCTCCAAATGTTGGTAAATCTTCAATGAATTCTTGTGGCAAGGATGCAACTGGTTCATTCATATTTTGTGATGATTCAAATCTCCGTAATGGCATCCCAATTAGACTTCTATCAAATCCAATGACATTATATGGAACATTGGTTAAATTGAAATCACCAACAAATGCATTTTTATGGAGATTAACATTTGGTAATTCACCTCGTCTAAACAATTTGAATTTTTTACTTATTCCATTAAATTCCTGAATTAATAATTGGATATCATCATGATAATTCTTTAGCAATTGTTTATAATATTTGAAATGTACAGATTTATCTTCATCTAGCTCCTTCAATTTCGAATAAACTTCCTCCACTCTTGCCATATCCTTGGGATCAAAAATGTTTAAAGTGTTGGGAATACTTTGCAATAATTCTCCACGATCCAAGAAATGCTTACTGGGGAATGTCCCAAAGGCTTTCCCTTCGTCAAATGCATTTTGCCACTTGATGTCATTACCCAGCATTCGTGATACTCTATCATACGCCTCATTTAGTTGGACAAACTTCCTTTGATCATCAGTTAAGCCGACAGCTGGACGCCGTTTTCTTGTTGATGAACGAGATGGTGGTATCTTTGATAGCAGCGGAGCAGACGAGGGGGTTGCTGCGGCGGATACTCCGGTGCGGGCTGAGGGGTCCGTTATGGTTGGCTTGGGTGACAGTTGCAGTTGTTGCTGTTTAGATAATGCTGCTGATTGAGTACTACTACCAGTAGTATTATCGGAAAGATACTGACCCTCAGCTTGATCTTGTACCATTTCGTCTTCCTGTTGTTGTCGTTGTTGAGATTTCTTATCCTCGGTATTGTTCTTGTTCTCATCTTTTGCCTTTGATTTCAAGCTTCCCTTTTGTAAATTTATGCCTAATGTCTTTAATAATAGTTTTGATTTTTCATCTTTTAGCAATGTTGTTGATGTACTGAATAAACGGGGAGAAATACATTGGCTGAATATTGACGGTTGCAGTATATACGACCGACAAGAGCATAGGGTAGAACCAATGTGTGATCTTACGGTTATCCTAGTAGTAGTGGTCGTGCTTGGTGGTAGTGGTAGTCTCATTTCGAGGTATTTAAAATGCTTGTAAGATAAGAGAACAAATGGAATTAGAGGAAAAGGTGGATGTCGTAGTAAATTGTAGTAATTGTAAATTACAGAGTTACTGGGAAATTTGATTGTGGTGGTGGCTCTTGATCATTTAATTTGTATGGTGACAATATGCAGGATAGTAATTGGTAAAAATAAACCAGTTCCCCATTTATAGTGCTTGTTCATAGTTAGTATGAATCATATTTACATATAAGAAACGGCCTTTATCACTATATATGAAGTATCTATATATAAGCTAATACTTGACAATCTTGTCTACTATAAACTATATATTACTATATACATATTCTACAAATACAAAGTAAATTATAATTCCCAAATTGATGACTAATTCCGAGTATCGGCATAAATTTGAACTTTTAAACTATTTTTCCCCTTAACGCATTTTTTTTACTTCTTGACTATGTCGTGTATAAACCAACGGTTTGTATGGGGTAAGAAAACTTCACAGGCACAACATACTCAACACTATCACTATCTCTATCTCTGGTGAGGGGGGCTGTTATCTATCCATTTATTACCAGTTGCTTATCTATCCACTGAGATCATTATTGGTATAAGTAACTCGACTTTAGTAAATCTACATATCTAAGTAATTATTAGTATATTTTACTTTGGAACACAACAGATGCACTACATAACCACTTTTCTATGTAGTACTAAGCATTAGATGAGGTTTTCTTCAGTCTAATTACCTGTTGATATTATATATCATCTTAACTTAGAGATATCGACCCACACGCACTTACACTTAAATCCATCCTTCCCTTATATATTGATTCATTGGCAGATGTCTGCACCTGGTTGATGCTGTCTCTTCTTTTACAACCAATTTGATTGAAAAACCAACATTGACGTAAATTTGTAAATCAACAACCAAAAAAATTTTTCTTAGTTGCAAGGTTTGACGATTTTTTTTCTCTCTTTTAAATCTAAGGAGCAACAACATTCATCTCCTTACTTCCACTTCATCCAATCAATCTTCCCATAGTACAACCATAGATGAACGGTACTGAGTATATCCAGCCTGGTACTAAACCAAAGACAACACCAACTCCAAAGTTTGGAGTACCCATGTTTAAACCTGCTGCTTCTACTCCAAGTAGTACATCCTCTGTAACTCCAAATGGCCCTACCCCTACGATGGACCCTGCTGGTAAAGCTAATATCAATAATAACCCAAACATAAACTCCAATAACAACAACAATAATAATACAAACAACCAAAACTCCAAATCAATTCCCATCCAAGCCGCTGCAAATACTCCTGCTAGCATCAAAACAGTATCGGGTTTAACCACTAATCCGACAACAGGTTCCAATCCTACGATGAATCCCTCAAATTCAAATTCTTCTCCTCTGCGTTATGCGCCGGCCTCAGTACCCAAAGGCCCGGCAGCATTGTCCTCTTCTTCTCAGTCCAGAACCTCTTCAAACCAACCTGCTAATCATTCAAATTCCAATCAAGAAAGTACACAAGGTGCTAAAGATAACTCCAAAAATATCACTGTCAACACCAACAACAATGGTCAAGATTCTTCATTCACTGCCAGAAAAATATCAGAATTATACCCAATTTGGAAAAATGATATCAACCTGACATTGATACCCGCATATTCCCACGTAAAGGCCCCTAGATCACTTGATTCCAATGAATGGTCCAGTTATATCCAAATTGGTCTTAAACATTTCCGTGGTTGTGAAGCATTCTTTAGAGACCCGGAAAACTTCCAGATGCGTGAACGTTGTGTTCTAAATCTCTATATTACGAACGACTCTGGTCATATCGAGGACTACCGTGAATTGCTCCGGTTATTAGATGACATGTTTATCACTCATTTGGATACAGCTGGTGCTCATTTCATTAATCATGTGGAATCTTACTTTGGAAATGCTGGTGAAAGATTAAGAATGAAACAAGTGTTAGAATATCTTGACCAAACAACCACATTGGCCGCTGAAGCGACTATCGAAACCAAGCTAGTATCTTTTTGGCTGAACTTTGAAACAAAACTAAACTCCCCGCTCTCAGTTTTAGATTATTTGGCTGATTATGAAACCCATAAGCGAGATGATATTGATCATTTCTTAGATAATGTCCTTCCATTCCCCATGAAAATTGTATTTAGAAGTTTCAAAGGAAGAAGCCATCTTACAAGTCAAAAGACATTCTGTAAAATCCTTGCGCAAGAATACAACAAGTACAAGGACAAATCAAAAGAATATCATCCAATCACATTTTCCCAATTGAAAAATAAAATTAAAATTAGTCCTGATCATATTCATCCAGTCATGTCCTTCACTGGCAGCTCGTTCAATTCAAATGGTGCAGTTGCAAGCAATACGTATATTAGACAAGCACTCGCGTCAGTGCAAGCGGTGCAACCCCCTCAGCAACCTACTGCTCACCAGAGGAATCCCTCTCAAAGTTCTACCCACAGCAATGCCATCGCACCAAACAAACAAATAGATAGATATCGTACCCCCCAAAAGCCGGCCTCATCTACAATAACGCAATCTTCCAGTGGGTATGCTACTTCTGCTGGTCACGTAGCCGCTGCTCCTACCGAACCTCGAACTGAGCGTGAAGTAGTCAATAGACCAAATCTCCCCAGCGCACCAAGACTTTCGAATGTCGATTCTAGACCACTCCGCGATGATACTAACCTGAAATCTCTTTCTACTCAACCCAGAAGTGACGCGTTTGAAAGTAAAGTTCACAATGAATCAAGACAGAAATCACAAGATCATAAAACTTCGTCAAGAACACATGAAAACCAAAAGTATGAATCGGGATCGAAACGGACCGTTGACTCTTTTTTACCAACCAATCCTAAGTCGCGACTTAACGAGTCGTCTAGGTCTGATTATACTTCCAATCAAAACCATGGGGGCACTGATAGAAGTACTTATAGGCCAAATCACGACAGAAAATCATCCTATTCGAATGATTCTCGAATGAATGACACGAAAATTAACGATTCTAGAGGTTTTGGCGATACGACTGATCGTTGGTATATTGACTCTCGATCAGATAGATTGAATGCTGACTCTAGAGGAGATAAATTAGCTCATACTGATAACAGATCTAATAATGGCGACAGATCCAATAATGGAAGGTCTCATTATGATTCTAGGTCCAATTCGGCTAGGTCTACCAATGAGAACAGATCGAATAACAACAGAGGTAATTCTGATAATAGATCGAGCAACGGTAGATCAAACGGCAATAACTTGAATGATTCTAGATCCAACAACAATGCCAACGATAATAGATCAAATAATGGCAAAGATAATTCTGACAACAGATTGAACAATGCCAGGTCAAATAGCAACAGACTGAATAATGATTTCAGATCAAATGACACTGCCAATGATAATAGATCAAGGGACGCAAATTCCAACTTGCGCAGAAACAGGTCCAACTCGAACAATGCAAACGTCGACAACTCGAACAATCACCACAACCAAAGACAGAACGAACGTAAACAGCACAGACATGAGGACAGAACTATTGATGAAAGACCTACAAAGCGCCAGAATGCTGACAGACCAAACCAAGGCGTTAATGCTACTCCTCTGAAGCAAACCCCTCAACAACAGGATGCGTCAGGAGTGTTGAGCCAATGGTTGAGTGTTCATTCTGATAGATTAGCCAACATTGAAAATGACCCATTCAAAAGTGCCGAAGACTTTGTTAAATTCCACTTAGGGGGAGATGATAATTCACCACTGTCTGCTCGCTCGCAGGGAGGTAAGGGTGGCAAACGCGGTGGAAGAGACGGCGGCGGTCGCGGAGGACGTGGAGGGAAACAGGGCGCAGGGGGACGCGGTAAGGGCAACTCAGGTCAAGAGCGAAATGGCAGTAGTAATGGTGGCGGTAGAGATGGCGGACAAAGAAAACAACGTGGTGGACGTGGAAAAGGTCGCGGAGGAGGTGGAGTTGGCAACAATGCGGATCACCGTGGCGGTGGAAACAATACCGATCACCACGGAGGGGGAAAGAGAGGTGATAATCAATCCGGGGGCCGTGGAGGAGGAAACCGTAGCGAGTCAGATGGAGGATTGTCACTTCATGAGCAAATGAAGAACGGAGGCCGAATCCCGTCTGCTCCTAGAGGCAATCAAAACATTGATCGCTATTTACCTAATTAAAGAAGAGATTAAATCTGGTATGAAAATATTCAAAATAGATTAGGTTAGAAGTTTTTTTTATTCCAACGAGGTCTAACCTGATGCCATTGTGATTGTCGGCAGTTATGACTATAAATTTCTGTAATCTATTTGTGTAAATTAGTAAATATACTTCCTATAGAGAGAACTTCCAGGTTGTGATATCAAAACCGAGAACATTTGCTATACATCATCGAATCCAAGTGGGCCATAAGATCATTAAGTGTCTATTAGGTATATACAGAGTTGCATCATTTCAGTCTACTTCACTTTTTCCAAAACCGCCACTGATTCAACATGTTTTGTTTGCGGGAAGAAATCAAACCCAACCACATCTTTTACTTTATATTGCACCTTTCCTTCCTCTTCCTGCAATTTTTGAAACATTGCCAAATCCCGAGCCTGTGTAAACACACTACAACTTATATATACAATCAAATCAGGATTAAACTTCAACAATCCCCGTAAATACGCCTCATTCGAACCCATTCTCGACGGATTCATAATCACCAAACTACCTTTCCCCGTCACCTTTCCTGATCTAAACTGCTCGACATCAAAAATATTACTAGCATCCCCCGCCACGAATTCAAACCTCCCAGGATCAAGATTATTCAATCGAACATTCCGCTTGGCATCCTCAATACTTTTTTCATTAGTCTCGATCCCATAGATTTTGGCACCGGGCGCCAAACTGCGCGAGAGGGCAATTCCCAAAAATCCAACTCCACAATAGGTATCCACCAAATTCTTAATCTCAATCTTGCTATGGGCCATATGGGCGCGAATAAATTGTAATACGCGGGGTAAGATCCAATGATTAATTTGAAAGAATGAATTTGATTGGAATCGATAGAATAAGTCCTCGATTCGTACTGTGGCTGGTGCTTTTGGATCGTCAATTGCCCGGATTGAGAATTGTCTTGTTATGGGGTCTAATTCGACATTATCACGAATGAATAAGTTCTTGGTACGTCCATTTTTTTCTAATATATGTGAATCCCGAAGGGTTTCGGTACGTTTGTGAGCGAATAATTTATTGATTGTTGGGGTGGCAAGGGCACATTGTTCAATATCGATATTTCTATTTCCATAAGTTCCCTGGAATCCCACTTTGACAACCCCATCGCGTTTTACAAATTGACCATGAGGGGTGATTTTGGTTCTGTATCCGTATTGTAACGGTGATTCGAATACTTTTCCAAACCTTGCCATGTTCATAGATTTCAAAATCTCGGGATAGAAAAACAGATATGCCCGTTGAATCATGTTTTGTTTATGGGCGAGCTGGTCTTCGTATTCCATCATCTGGAAAGAACATCCATTACATTGATCAAAGTATTTACATTTAACCAATGCATTGTTTCGTTTAGACGACTGTGAATCCACAAGCTTGACAAGTTCACCTTCAGCATAATAGTCATGATGCATCCGAATCTTGACGTCCACTTTATCTCCAATGACATTTTTGGGGACTAACAACACAGTATATTTCTCGGTGATCTCACCATTATGGTTAAATATCTCGTCAGTCAAATATTGCTTCTTGGAGATCAAGGCAATCCCATCTCCCAGATACGTCACATCCCTAACCTCAACACCGTGGACAATAATATCATCCTGGCCACGTCTCTGATTTGGTAAAAAAGTATGAATCAACTCAGGAGAATTTTTAATTTGGTTAACTTCAAGGGGTGTATTCAAATCTTGAGAATACTTATTTATGAACTGCTTTATCTCAAGAGTGGTCACATTAGAAGGATGTGCCGGGTCGTGGGTATCCTTTCTTCTCTTTGTCTTTTTGAATTTTTTGAGAATTGATGGGATTTCCGATGAGTACTTTAGCGAAGCAGATCGATTTCCATATTGAACAGGGGTAGAATATGATCGAGTAAGTAAACTATAGGCCCGTGGAATAAGCTGATTCGGTATCTTGACATTTCTTAACATGGTGAAGGTTTGCTTAGGTGATGAGACGATGACATTCACATCAATTATGATTCGATGTTGCGAAAAGAAATTTTGGGGACTAAAAAATTGCTGCCAAATGGTAGCACCGATAAGACAACAGATGGAGCTATAGCTCGTTCCTATATGACACGTTAATTGATCTCATAAGATAAGGAACGCCACTGGAAGGCACCACCGGCATCAAATCACTCGATTTAATGTCCGAAGATGATAGATAGTGTTTCTCAGCGTTCATGGCACGATACATAAAAAAAATCGTACTTGGAGGTCGCTCTTGTAATTCTGTTTCCCAAGCAAATCCAAAGCTTCGCCTTCTGTCTTTCAAGAGACCAAATCCTTCCATATTTGTGAAATTTGGAGTAGAGCTCAATAGCGGCATGTAACTTCTTACTAATAGTACGTTGTTTTGGAGACCATTGGAAATTTTAACATAAGTCGGGTCTGATGTCCCTGATCTCCCATGGAAATAAAACAACGAAATCGCAGTGCTACAAAGTGATGTATTCACATCATTCAATAGCTATCCCTGATGCCAAAAAATCAGTTTACCTATAGCAAATGTTGCGCCTTAGTCATCTTACGTCATACTAGTATAAGCGGAGCTGTTACTTTGTGCACTTCATTCCCGTGATTACGTACGAGGAGCCTTGTATCAATTGGTAACGTAAAATTTCATACTACGAGGCGTTAGTCGCCAAGGTTGTCTGTGTTGGTTGGTAGTTCGGTCTCCGCGTCGGGTGTAATGGTAAATAATAATTCGAGTATATAGAGATTATCTATAGAGTACTTGATGTTCGTAATTGCTAGTTACTATGATCTTATGATGATTTATCTCGTGTTAGCTCTAGTTAAGATTCTAGTCCAAGTTAAGATAAAGTTAGTTCAGCTTAGTTGACTTAGTTAACGTTGGTTCAAATAAACTTGCTTAACACATAAGATCCTTTTTTCTCTCCAGCAGGAAATTGGACGACTTATATAATAGTAATCTCCGCACGTGAGATCATAAGTT
>JAKUCC010000742.1:0-13636 GCA_030563365.1 Hemisphaericaspora xylanilytica
TAATCTAACAATTCATAATGCACCCATGAATTATTTGTTTTGGAGAATATTGAATCATGGGTATTTGCATTTGTTGAAGGGATGGGGGCATGATCTATATCGTTTATCGGAGACGTAGTCTCTTTTTGTGATGGTGCTGATTTCCTTGGTTTCTTGCGTCGGAGTATTTGTTCATTGGACGGGCGGTTTGATTTCCGTTTCTGTATAGTTGATGGTTTGGTTGCGCTTGATGTCAATATAGCAGCCGTGTCAATTTTATGAGAATCCAATTTGAAAGTACCAAAGGGACCAACGGTAATGATGTCGCCATTAACCACGACAATACTTTCCAATTCATCTAATTTCTCGCCTAATTCATCATAAGTTTTGTAATACATCGATGGTGGGAATTTGACCAACTCGACATTTCTTCTTTGGAAATTATTCAAATCTTCGTCGGCATCCAAAGTTATCAATGATTGATCCTTGGGTGATATTGTCAATGGGTTAGACCATCCCAATATGATATTATACCCTTGACATTGTTTGTTTGATTTGACACATCGTTTGCAGTAAGGTCGTGTTAGATCACATTTAACTTTTCTAGCTCTGCAAGTCCAACAGCCATCAAAATTACGGCCCTTGCGTGACATTGCTAGTTGCTAAGAAGTGTGCTTAACGTGTAGATGTCTATTAGATAGGTATATGAATGTAGGTTTGAGATTATACCAATAATTGTGTTTATATAAAAGGTGGAGGTTTTATTAAAATGTGGGTGATGAGGGTTTTTCCGAATCTGGATTTTTTTAATTTTTCCTTTGTTGGCACGTGACTTCTTTTGTTAGTAAATGGTGGAGAAGAGACGAAGTGAAGAAAGAGCTACCAATTGTAAAGGTTTTTTCGGGTGAGTGCGAAACAAATCTAAAATTTTAGTTTTACAAATTTCATTTCCATGATTAATTGATTAATAATGATTACTAACAATGGGATGCTAATTGAACCCACTCAATGATTAAACAACTAACTTAACCTAAACCAGTAATTCAACGAAGCAGCAAATAGCTAATTACGATAAGCACTCCTGCCAAGTACTTACACCATGAACATTCAAGCATCAGAAGAATATGATCCATCAGTGCCCCAGATCTTACCCCATGAAAAGGTCTATTCCATCCAGGTTGGTTATAAACTATTCAAACTAAGTGGATTGTCATTGTCGAGTGATGCTCCATCTTACTTCACTAATTACTTCAACAAACCGGAAAACGAAGACAAGGTGCTCTTCTTTGATCGAAATCCAACTGTTTTTGAAAAGATTTATAATCATCTACAAGGATATCCAATTGATGTTCAAGATTATTATGAATTTGTCCATATTTGGTCTGATTGTTTCTATTTCGGATTGATTAGATTACAGAAGACGCTAACTGAACAAGACACATTCGCTTGCATTGGTGGGGTTTCATTCAAAATACCCCGTACCTTATTCACAAACTCCGGGAATTTCCCCAACTTCTTCACAATGAATAGTGAACGAATGTTAGTTGATAATATTCACGTTATTGAAAAAAAGAACATGCTACGTCCCCCACCACAGAAACCAAGTAGTTTACCTAATAGATCTCCTCAATTGTTTGCCGATATACTTGAATTACTTCGAGGTAATCACCTAATCATTAAAAATGACGACCATCGTCGATTGTTAATCAAAGAGTGTCGGTATTATCGGTTTCTTGAATTGGAACAAAGAATATTGAAACATCGTATACAGATAAGTTCCAAAGGGTGCTCGGAAATAATCATGAATCTTAATGATTTGACAAGAAAGGGAGTCACAAACATATCTATCGATAGTTCAATCGAAGTACCCATTCGTTATACCCGCCCATATATTACTAATGAAACTACGAGAAATTTGGTATTCCAAATTGATTTTGAAGATGATCAGAAGAACTCCCAAGTAAGATTAATCTTGAATAAATCAACTAAATTTGCAGTTGTTAAAATCACCAATAAGTTCTGTATTAAAATGAAGCAGGTGTTTAGAGATTTCTTGGAAGGAGCAATTACGGATGATTGTGATAAACATAACCCTAGCATAACATTCTTCGTTGGGTTTAGTAATTCAAAATGTACAATTAATGGAATGGAAATGAAACCAAATTGGGTAGACACGATCTTGGGAACCACCCCCGAAGCTGAAGACCACAATGAAATGGAAGAACCAGAAACTAAAAAGAGAAAGATTTCCGATGAAGAAACATTTACTGGAGATATATTGGAAATACTTTTAACCAGATCAATGTGGAGATTAATGATGAGAGGAAACTTGGCTCGTTTGCATGCAGTGACATTAGAAGGATACAGCGACTATTCAAAGGTTCCCAAAACCGGATTCTTGTAATAAGCTATTAATAAATATGTATTCAAACCAAATAATAACAAAAAATTTCTATAAATATTTCCTATTGGTTTATGCCCGATGTAAATTAAACCCTTCATAAAGGTATCTTGCCAAATAACTAATCATGCACCCAACTCCAGCACATACAGTCAAGAAAATAACCAAATGGGTATAACTCTCTTGTGAGCCAGTTGTAATTGCTCCAGCAATTGGGATTCCAAATAAATCACCCAAGGAAAGAATGAAAAACGCCGTTCCTAATCCCTTTCCAACATCTTGAGTCTTGATAATACTGGATATTAAACTAGCCAGTAAACTTAATACTGACCCACTTGAAAACCCAAAACACCCTGCAAATACAAATAGACTAACAATATTATGACGCCCAAATGGGATTAATATCACCGTGAATGCAATTAATGAAATCGTATTAATCACGCAAAATGTGTTAAATCGTCCCAAATAATGATCAGCAATAAAACTAGGGATAATTCTACCGGGAATACTCAAACAATTGAAAACAACAATCAATAAATATGACTCAGAAGGAGAATTGCCCCAGGCAGTGGAATATGACGGAAGTACAACGAGGGTGATCAAGAATGCTAATCCGTTAAACAATAATCCAAACACAATCACGAAAAATAGCCTATTCTTGAATAAAATCATAAAATCAACCGAATCAATAACTTGCTTGACTATATGTTCGTCACTATGTTCGCAAAATTCTTCATGTCTATCACTAACCAATAACCAACCAATTACCAAAAACACAAGTGATATAAATGCCCCAATTCTAATTGTCCATCCAAACCCAACAACGGGGAACAAAGCACGAAATATCAACGGTAACATAACACCACCAATTCCTCCACCAGTATAAGATGCCCCTATGGCAAGTGCTCTCTTCTTCAAGAAATAATGACTTAAACAAGCCACAAACGGACCAAATGAGAATGCCGCTCCCAAACCGGCGACTATTCCATAACTCAATATAAACTGATAAACTTCTTTACAAACACTAGTCAACATTAATCCCACCACCATAACCACAATTCCAAATGCAATGGGGATCTTACATCCCATTTTATCAAACACCGGTCCCAGAATCAATGTCATCCCAAATGCAAGGAAATTATACACCGAGAAAATCCACCCAATGGTAGATTGTGGTGTATCAGGTAAGATATTCTCCAGAATGTATGATTGTAATACTCCACCGGCATTCACAAACCCAAGAGATCCAATCATCCCCAAAAACGACCCTAACAAGGTCAACATCGCCCTATTATCCCATCCGTCGGGGAATTTCGCCGGGTCGTCAATTAGATGGATAGATATGAAGTCGGTATTGGAATGGGATCGAATGAGGTTCGCTCCTGTAGTGGTGGCAGTGGTTGGATCCTCCGAGTTGGGGGTGTATGACGTGGTTGTCGCTACTGTTGGTGTTAGTTTCATCAGGAGGGATGGGTTGTTGTTGTTCACTGAATCGTCGTCGTCGTCAATGGTATATCCCTTTTCGTAATATTCGGACATGAGATCTATGAGAAGAAGGAGGAGGAGGGGGTTTGGAATAAAGTGAATAAGATATAAGGTTGAGAAATATTGGTTGGTGGATTATACGTATTAGTCAGAATTGGTTCCCATCGAGACTCTTTTTTTTTTGAGGGGTGGTGGTGGTGGAGGGAGGAATGGATTTCCGCGATGATGGTGATTGTTCCGTGTAATTGTTCCAGATGCGAAAAAGATTAGAGAAGGAAAATTTTCGCACGGCAAGAAAAAAATACAATGGGGATGATCCACCAGGGAAGAACGGATAACTTTTCGGCTAGTACCGATAATCCCGGTGCAATTTACCCAAATAGGATATACATAACACGAGTGTTTCTATTCTCAATTATGGAATGGCAAAATATATATAGTCTATAAATGTTACTTCTAAATCTATACATTTACTGAATTAACAAACGTCACTTCATCATTGGCAGTATAAGTCGGAGAAACGTTATTATTCTCTCGATACAATTCCGCATGATTACGTCTATAATGTCTCATTGCACTTGGGAATAAATCCATTGACCAAAGTATCAAAAGCAACCCATACCAAAATGCAATCAACCATTCAAACGAAGCACTTAAGCTTCGACGATGATGTCCCATGAAATATCCAAAGCAGATCACAAACGCAATCGCCGCCATTCCCCAAAAACACTTCATAAAGAATGAAACCATGTACAAATTTGCCCATTTCCGGGTGCCAAATTTGGCGATATCATGAACCGGGGTCAACTTATCAGGATTATTTCCAAATTGAAACAGAACCACGAAATCAAAACAACAAGCTAGAAAGCAAAAGAATATGAATATCCCCACCATTGTTAAATGAACCGCATGGAAACTCTTGGTGTTAAAAATCGCCGTGAATACAATCCCCAATTGTCCAATTATGGCAGAAATTACACTAGCAATGGCGAATTTGGGTTGTAATGACAGGATATAGGGTTGGATACGTTTTGTTTTACGGAGATATAGCCCCATAATCAATGTCCCCACGAAAAAGATGGCTTGGAATGATGAACAGGCAATAAATAATGGTTGTAGATTAGTAGCTCCAATATCGGAGATATATACAGGTGATTGCGACTCTCGCATAAATTCATAGGTTGGTTTGCCCTGGGCGGCCCATGCTACCATGAGAGCTATTAGCATGCCCCACCATACGATAAGTGAGATTAGTGGGATGAGATAATAATGGAGTTTTTTAAATCGGATTAATGGTTTTGACATAGTGGTGGTGGTAATGGTTATGAATCATATGTCTAGCAATGGATAAAAATGCAATCTCATAGGATATGTACCAGGTTAGATCTGGGAAATTTGAACAAGAAATCGAAAGTGGAAGAATATGGTTATAGTTTCTTTAAAAAAATCTGGGAAAACTTCAAATTGCGAGGTTATTATTTCACCAGGAAGCAAAACAAATAAAAAATATAAAAAATATAAAAAATAAAAACAAGATTGCGCCCCGTTATATAGAAAAATTTAACCGAAGGGATAAAAATTATTCCGCAATCCGTTGTATCGGAATTATCACCTATATGTGGCTAAGATGAGATAAACACAGAGAGTAGTAAACCATAAATTAATATAGTAGAACCCTTGTCCATAACTACCGATCCTTGTCATCAGTTAAATATAAGGTTCTCTCTACAGGGCCATTTTTTGACAGTTAATAAGCGTTCGGACTTTATGTTTTTCCAGTTCCGTTGCCGCCCAAAAAAATAATCGGATATTTAATTCCGGCTATGTATGCCCTAACATTCCATCACACAACGATAGACATATGAATCAGTGCAGTACTGATTCAAACACCATTCGCATAGAGATATCAAGAAATGATAGAATGAATAAATATATTAAAAGATGCACGTGTATTTAAAAAGAACCTTGCAAGTATGATTGAATATCACCAACCACATTCAACACCAGACTCTTTTCTTGTACTGTAGAACTAAAATTATTAAGTTTCATCACCTGGATACTCAACCCATTGAGTTTATCAATTGTGGTGTCAATCAACCCAGATATATGTTGGAAATACTTCGAGGCATTCCTATCATCTGTCTGTTTCCCTCTGATATATTTTAATAAGTTTAGTATTAATTGAAGATTACTATTAAACTCGCTAAGTTTAAGAGTAGCCTCCGCCGGGTCGTTGGGTTTGTGGGATTCGAGAATTGATGGTAATGACGCGGTGCTATATTTGATCACATTAAACAACTGATTAAACCAAAATAACGATGCTGATAATGATAGTTTTATATTCGGTTTGCGATCGGATGGGTTGGTTGGTTCATTATCTGAACTGGATATGAGTAATGTGAAACAACTGGATAGGAATTGTAATGTGAATTGGGATGATTGACAATGGGAGACTTGATCTAGTTCAATTAATAAATAATAATGTTGTAAGTTAATCCACGATATGTACTCTTGTAAATATGGTGATTGGGCAAAGACTTGATGAATTGTTTTGCTTGAATTGATTCGCCATTTTTCACACTCACTAGAAAGTTCAGAAAGGTTGTCACTGGGTGCGGTGGTGGATAATAATCGTAATCGAAGTAATGAATCCTGAAGCTTGCCCAAATTGATAATTTCATTGACAAATGCCAAGTTCTCATCATCATATAATTTATTGGTTAATGGATGCTTAGTCTTGACATATTCATAGTTGGGGAATTGCGATGGTCGTTGTAAAAGCAAACTAAGCTCCTTGTCTAAATTATGAATACTCCATACTATTCTTTGTTTGTATATATCATCAGTATCACCAATTAAGTTCCACTTGATGATTGCTCGATTAAGCATCCCAATTAAATTCCAACATAAATCTCCATTCATAGATGTGATTCCATGTATAACCAACAATAACAACAACTTTACATTCTCGTAATCATACTCGGTGAATCCAAGATTGAGAACATCAACCACTGCTTCTATATCCTTTTCACGGAAATATTCTTGATAATAATGAGTACTACATTTTGAATCATATAATGAACATCCAATGCTCATTAATAAATACACATCCAAATTAACAATTGATTCCTTTTCAAACTTAATCTGCTTGAAAGTGGCCAAGAATTCCGTCTTGTTGATAAATGGGTACCGATGACCGAAATTTTCAAAGTAGTTTAATGCAAATGTTAAGGGTAAATCTAAATGAGACACTGCCTTCATGGTGATAAACTCTTCCTTAAGATTAGTTGAAACATTGCCAAGGATAGAGTTTCGATTTAAACCGGCAACAAACGAGGATGTCCCTGAACCCCCGGCAATAGTAACCTCTTGTCTAACTGGCACAGACCCATCCTTGCGCTTTTCTTGTTCATCATTTGATAATAGCGAAGAGACAGAAACCTGCCGTATTGCATTATTCACACCAATAGTTTGGTTATTTCCAACAACTCCATCTCCTTGCTTATGAATTCTTCCTGATCCACCCCCTCCTTGAACTCGACTTTCTTTAAATGTGTAAGTAAGTGGAAACTTTCTTCTTCGTTTCGCCATTCGATTGACATATTCACAATCTGAAGATGATTTAACACAATTTAAACATTTGGGATATTCTCGAGAACATTTCTTTTTCAATCGATAACATCGATTACAATTACTAGGATGATGAGTTTCCAGATTTTCTTGGTCCTTAGTTCTCTTGGTAGACTGTGAGGGTTCTGACTTGGTGTCGCCTTCCTCCTTGGTGGAGTCATGCTCAGGATGGGAATCTGGTGATATTGACGATTCTACAACCACTGAGGTGTTATTCCCATTACTAGTTATAGTCGATGCTATCTTAGATTCGCTGTTTGGTTGATTTTCCGAGGTTTTCTGTTCCACTGGTTTATTCCCGTCGCCAAATGGTTCTGTTCTCATATTTGATTGATTCAGTTGGATTGTGGGCGCACTAGTACCCGAAGTGGCTGATATCAAAGGGTTCAACCTAAATTTACTAGTTATTGCCCCATTCCCCATCAGTTTCTTATAGTAAATATCCATTATACCTACCAAGTCTCTGGTATACTATAGCTATTAAGAAAAGAAAATGTGGTTTAGTCATCATTACTCTAGATTATTACAAAAAAAATAAAATAAAAATTGATTGGAGCGGCTTTCGGGTTCTGGGTGTGTTTCTCTTGTCGGTTGTTTGTTTCTTTGTTTGTTCTCATCGACCGCCTCGGGATTAATTACCTAATATCACGTGATTTATACACCACCCCAACTATTTCCTAATTGGGTAATTAATTGTACCAACTAAGTACGAATACAATTATTAGGATGGCCCATCTTACTTGATCTCAGATACCATCCCCAATGGAAGACTATCATTAGTTTCTACAATAACACACTGCGTGGCAACTGTTGAAGTCTTCAATGAAACAACTTCTTCGGAAATGAGATAACTTCAAACAAAATATTTGCAAAATTCTATTACAATTAATACAGAAGCCATTAGAGATCGAAAGATTATCAGAACAGAATGAGAAAGATGGCAAAACGATAGAATTCTTCTTACTCATCAGACTCCTACCAGTACAAGTCCTATCGACATTATTAAATTTATATTTCTATGTACAATTGTCATGGGGCAGTATACCCTGTGTTATATACAGAAAAAGTGAGTTCTCTTTCTCCAAGTAAGTTGCAAATTAACTCAATCTATCTGCTTTCCAACGATACAACCTCTTATATAACTCCCCTAATTTGCTGGAGCTGCTTCAGCAGTCGTAGCTTCAGCTGGTGCATCAACCTTAGCTTCAGCAGATGAAGCAGCAGCGGCAGCAGCTCTAGCTTCTTTTGCCAATACTCTAGCCCTTAACTTAGCAAATTCCTTCATCGATTTTTCTCTCAATATGTCCAACATAACGGTTTGATCTCTTGGGTTAAACACCGGTAAAGTGTCATGCTTCACATATTCAGTATTCCAATATTTATCTTCTCCTCTTCTCCATTCATTTTCCCAATAAACTTTAGTTTCCTCCAATCCGAATTCATCTATAACATGGGCTAAATCAGCAACGGCTTCTTGTGCATAAGTAGGTCTAAATTGACCTGAATACCAGATATTCCCATCCTCGTTATTCTTTCTCATGGCTCGTGCTTCATCACGTTGGACAATATCTCTAGCATGTCTCAATTGGACTAAACCTTTATATGCAGCAACTGCATATTTATGATTAGCAAATGTTGCAACACACATAATTCTCCATAAATCATTTCTTCTAGCTGGTTTTCTATTTTGCCAATTTGGATTTGGAAATTGAAGATCAATTTGATCCTGATGATAAGCTGGCACTTGTGAGTATAACACTTGACCAGTAAACAAGTTTTTGAACATGAAAACTTGAGGACCACAGTTTAATTTAAGCAACTCTATGGGAGTCTTGTCTCCTCCTTGGGCAATTCTGGCACCCAATATTTGACGAGCCTTGATTTGTTCCTTAAGGAACTTTCTCATCTTCTTCTCAGCCTTCGTACGCATAGTCATCTTGGATATGTGTCTTTATATTATTGGTATATACTAGAAGGACTTTCTATCCAGCTGATGTGTTTTCCTTATAGACTTAACTGCTAACTATTGGTTCCTTCATCAACAAAACTTTTCAGTTGAAAAAAAAAATTTTGGTAAACTGTCGTGTAAAAGGTTCAAAGCGATCACGTGATCAAAATTATCCTTTTTTTTTTTTTGCAAAATTTAAATTTGACAGCCAATCTCATACATTGACATAGAGATAGACAGAGACATAGATAGTGTGGACAGAGACAGAGGCGTCTATTGTTGCATTTAGTATTGCACGTCAATTGTTATTGATTTTGGCAACAGCCACTACAATATATTTCATTGTTACAGCATAAAAGAAGGAGTAGAGATACCAATTGCATACACAACTAAAGTCAAGTAATCAAGTCAACCATTACACCTTTATGCCCCACACACAAACCATCAGATGGCAGTGTTTACCATATTCGCATATATAGCTACAATTGTGAGTGTATTTGCATGGACTTATACATTCATATATACCAAAAATCTCATACCAAAGTATTCAAACTACCTTCAAGTGTCAAAAACTCAGATCAATGAATATCTAGATCAGACAATACGAAAACGACATGGTCTTAACCTAATACATGTGAATATTGAAGATAACTCAGAATATGACGATAATTGGAATAGCAACAGCAGGAGCAGTAACAACAACGATAAATACACCAATGATACATATGGAACAACCAAGCTAGACCGAATCAAACATAGTGTAGTTGGGATTTTATTTAGTTTGACAATATCTTTAAGTATCGGATTAGTGACATTGATGATGTGTGAATTGGCAGACTATTTTGAGGTTGGTATAAGATTAGTGTTATTTAAATCAACAATTGATTTGTTGATGTTTTTGTTGGTCTTTATGGTACCCCTAGGAATAATCAACTTGCTTATATTACAAGACATTTTCCCCAAATCGATTAAAACAAAAAGAATAACTGTCATTCTTTTGATCCTTTTATGTTGGCTATTCTTGCTACATAAAGCAGGTGATCTTACTCAAAGCTTTAGTCCTAGGACATCCAATTTACTGTCGAATATAAAAACCCGAAATATGATTGAACGGAAAATCAATGAAGTTTCAATTGTTGGAATTACCGTGTTGGCAATCCTATCCGGAATTGGTTGTACATCGACCCCTTACCGAGTGTTCTCGTTTGGTAATTATATGACTCGAATGGTACTGGGGAAATCACAAGTGCTTTTAAATGAATCTAAACAAAAGAAGGAACTTGATGAAAATGATATTAATTCAGCAATTCAATATTTCAATAATACCAGTGCCCTCTTGTCCAAGCGAAAATTGGAATTAAATAGGCTATTGACCGAGAAGAGTGGGACCATTTATAACCAGCCGTCCAACGTCAATGAATCGAGCGATAACATTCTAAGTCCGAAAAAGAAGAAAAATCTTGGGTCAATATTTCATAAAGTACAATCGTTTGCCAATTTATCAATGATGAATGGTAACTCAGAGGAGAATGAATTAAAGAAAGAAATCGACTCATTAGTATCATTGAGAAATCTGTTATATGACGATTTAATTAAAGTTACCTCGAAGTATTGTACGCAACAACAAAGCAAGATGGAAGGAACAAGTTTAATGGTAAAGATATTGTACTGGGGTAATATTTTATTTGGAATATATTGTATTTATCGTATATTCAATGTATTCCTCATCAAACTTCCATGGATGTATCTTTATGGCAATGATGTTGATGACAATATTGTCGATGACTCAGATACCCCAACTAGTAAAGATGCATTAGCAATTACATTATCCCGAATTATACTATCAATTTTTAAAAACCTTCCAATCTCACAAGCACAATTAGTAAACCAATTAAGTTTCATAATATCAGGAAGTTTGTTCATCTGTTCATTCTCCAATGTTTTATTCACATTCAAATCATTTAGTCGACTCATCCCCACCAGTCATACATCGGAAACAATCAAAGGGTGGTTAAAACATACTGTAATTGCTGAATTAGTGGGGATTTATGTTATTGCGACTGCATTATTGATTAGAACTAATTTACCAGCAAATTTATCAAATCAAATCTCCAAGATTTTGTCCTTATCAGGAAGTGCAGTCAACAACCCGAATGTTTCAATCAGAGAGGTTATGTTTATAGATAATTGGTTTGACAAGATATTTGCCTTGTCTTGTATTGTGACTTTGATTGTTATTGTAATTAAAAGAGTAGTTGATGAAGATGTGGTCAATCCCTATTCTCAGGAAGGGTATGATGAGGAACTGTTTATAGAAGACACAGAATATAAATTGGCATGAACTTGGATGGTTCATGTTGACGGAATATCTGAAACCGTAGTTCTTACTATGAGTGCCTTACTTCATGTACGCTAGCGACAATAACAATCTAAATCAATTCTGTTTTGATTGTAATTGTTTCTGGTATGGCAATCAGTCTCTAAGGCGGGGACACACCTTACCATCTATCAATTTATTTTTAAACAACTAACTGAATAAGATAACAGTGACCCCCGCCTACCCAATCACTCATTAATAGAGATTGTCTTAATAATATTGTTATCTCATACAATACTAGCTTTGGTGGGGCTTGATTGTAAGGGATAACTCATCCGTGTATAAATAGATAACTGTGTACGACATTTGTCGCTCATTGGAATAATTTTATTTTTCATTAAATTTTTTTTTTTTTTTTTGAGTTTTTCCGATTGTTTGAAAATTTTCCAATTTCATTCTTGAAAAAGACAATAACAGTCAATCCCCATTTAAGTCAATTGGAGAGAGAAAGGAAAACTTTGCTTAGAAACAATTCTTTCTACTTACGGGTTTATACACACGAGTCAAGATAACGCTTATAACTAGATACTTGTTTAATAGACAACTTCCACGTCTTTTATTGAAAAACCAATTATCCATTGCAAGAATGTCTACTGAATGTACAAACACTGATTCCACCACCAATGGTACCTTTGCCAGGGAAAAATTGGAACAAGTGTTAAAGAGAAGATTCTTTTATGCCCCATCTTTTGAAATCTACGGTGGTGTCGCTGGTTTATTCGACTTTGGTCCTCCAGGATGTGCATTCCAAACCAACATTATTGATGTTTGGAGAAAACATTTCATTTTGGAAGAGGATATGTTGGAAGTTGAAGCCACCATGTTGACTCCTCATGAAGTTTTAAAGACTTCTGGTCACGTTGACAGATTCTCTGATTGGATGTGTAAGGATTTGAAAACGGGGGAAATCTTTAGAGCTGATCATTTGGTTGAAGAAGTTTTGGAATCAAGATTAAAGGGGGATAAAGCCGCTAGAGGGATTGAACATAATGTTGAAGAAAGCGATGAAAAGAAAAAGAGAAAGAAGAAGGTTAAGGAAATTGTCTGTGTTAAATTAGATGATGATGTTGTTGAAGAATATGAAAACATCTTGGCCAAGATTGATGGATATTCCGGTCCTGAATTGGGTGAAATCATCAAGAAACACAACATCACCAACCCAGTTGGAGGCACCAAGTTAGAACCACCAGTGGCATTCAATTTAATGTTTGACACCGCCATTGGTGCTTCTGGTAACTTGAAGGGATACTTGAGACCAGAAACTGCCCAAGGTCAATTCTTAAACTTCAACAAATTATTAGACTTCAACAATGGTCGTATGCCATTCGCCTCTGCATCCATTGGTAAATCCTTCAGAAATGAAATCGCCCCAAGAGCAGGATTATTGAGAGTTCGTGAATTCTTAATGGCTGAAATTGAACATTTTGTCGATCCAAATGATAAATCCCATCCTAAATTCGTTGATGTCAAAGAGATCAAATTGAACTTTTTACCAAAGGACGTCCAAGAAGCTGGTCACACCCAAGTCATTACCCAAACCATCGGAGAAGCCGTTGCTTCCGGTATGGTTGACAATGAAACCTTGGGTTATTTCCTTGCTAGAGTCTACATGTTTTTAGTCAAGGTTGGTGTCAACCCCACCAGAATGAGATTCAGACAACACATGTCCAATGAAATGGCCCATTATGCCTCTGATTGTTGGGATGCCGAATTACACACTTCTTATGGATGGATTGAATGTGTTGGATGTGCCGATAGATCAGCATATGATTTAACCGTCCATTCCGCCAGAACTAATGAAAAATTAGTGGTTAGA
>JAKUCC010000743.1:0-13608 GCA_030563365.1 Hemisphaericaspora xylanilytica
ATAGCGTTGAAAATCAGTCGTCGTGAACCCACCGCCGACATTGAATTTATACTCTTTACCCTCTCCATAAATATGTAGAATGTAGTCAAAGTCATATGCGACTACTGCATTTTGTACGTCACTCCCAATATTCACTGCTACCGTCCCATAGTGACCAAAGGTACCCAATCGTAGTACCTCAGGGAGAGGGGTACTCAAACGAACTTCACATTCGCCGGAACATTGATTGAAGCATATCATGGAACCAAATTGATTGCCGCTTGAAATAAGAGTTTGGGACTGTGAAAGTATTATACAACCATCACCGTGATCACCCTGGGTTACCTCAAACAACCATCGAGTAAGACAAATTACCCCTGAGTTAGCAAGTGCCGTGGTTACAGATGTATCGTACTCATCTGCAACTAGACCGATACCTCCATAGTTTGACATTTGTCCAAATTGAACTGTTGTTTGACTAGTTCCTGCGGTCCACATTGTGAATGTTCCTAAATTCAAAATCCCTCCTAAATCAAAATTATATTGTTGCGGGTATAAAAGTCTCCGCGTGTTAATCCGGATTGTCCCCTCCAGGTAAATCCATCCAATGGCCACATTAACTGGAAGATCGTATACTGTAACGTGATAGTAGAATTCACCTATAACATTCATGGAATTTATCGAAACTTCTGGAACATCAATAAGAGACCAATAATTATAAAGGATGTTGGCCTGATCTAAATTCACATTGCCCGCTCTTTGGACAGTCTCGTCAGTAATGTCCAAAGCCGTTATTAATCTCAATGGAATGATCAACAAAGAAATCAAGTATACAACAATCATCTTTTGGGAGAAATTTTGCGGTTGTGGAATTTTTTCATAACGTCGGCGCATCCATACATGAAACATATACTCATCTTTTTATAAATTCTGACCCCAATGGTTATTTGCATCATTCACAACTCCTTGGTGATTAGATGATTGGCCCCCGCTTAAGTTACGGGGTTGGCAATATCTGAAATATTGCAAGTAGTGGAATATTGAGTGGAATTATTTTTTAATGCAACAACAATATTTTTTTATCTCAAAAAATTTGCGTTTTGTTCAATAAGCATTATTTTGAAAGCTGGATTGGGGGGTCATCAATTTGGAATATGCTCTAACCGGGATATTATTTCAATGTTGGAATTCCCAAGGGGGTATACCAAGGAACGGGGGTACGAGGGATTCAAATCTGAATTGCACATTGATATTGTTTGGAATGTTCAGGAGAAATTCCCTTCATTGATTCGCCGCAATTAACCAGGTGAAATTTCCGATTTCGAGTGTTGTCAAAAGGTGATACAAGCATGGTTTGTTTCTGTCGCTCGTTTCTTTGTTGCTCTCTTAGTTATGTTATTTACAAGCTTCTTGCAATCCCCTTATTTGAATCAATGCTATTCACCAGTTTGTGGGTTTATCGTATAGGTTTTGATTGGCTTATAGTCATTCTTGCGGTAGTTCTATCCAAAAATAAAATAGATAAAATATTAATAAAAAATATGTTGCAAAAAATAATCATATTAAAAAATTTGTTGCAAAAAATATTGATTAAAATAATAATAATAATAATAATATTCTGCTAAAAATAAATAATGTCCAATTGGATGTTAACGGAGTATATGCGTAGTTGAGTTTATTTTATAGTAATTTCCTTGTGTCATGCATTTTACCTACCAATCATTGCTTCTTCCAGAGACCAATAGAACACAACATAAAGGATCCAAAACTCTCCATGTAATCAATGAAAAACTTTTTCAACCTAACAGTGAAGAGGTGGAACGGGCCGTTTCTTTTTATGAAATTTGCCAAAAGCCAGTGATTGGAGTATCATTGAAGTTACCATGGACTTTCCCAAAATATTGAATGGCTGGTTCCTTCATGGATTTGTACCGGCCCTGGTAAAAATCAATTATGAGAGTAACATAATGATTCATCAGTGGCATAACTTTTGCTTTCGAATACAAGCCATATTTGCCAAATACTGCAAGACGTCTTATTTAAAAAATTAGCTATAAAATATTCTTACTAAACAAACTAAACAATTGTGAATTGTCAAAACTAATTACCAATTGACAAACAGCTTCGATTGACCAACTTGGAGTGTGAACTACTCTTAACTGTGTAGCATGAGAAGTACAAGAGAAATAATTTGCCACAATCCAGAAGGAATACTTTTAGTTCCACCACCTTCAGCTGGGGATACGGTACCAACAGTTGGAAGTGACGTCGTTGTCGTCTCTGTAGCCGTTTCTCCTGTAATCTCTGCGACTGAAGAGGTGTCCGTAGTCTCATGAATGCCAATGGTAAAAGTCGTTTCCTTAATCGTAGTCAGGCCATTCTCGTCGGTAACCAAGAACCACCCGGTAAATGTTCTTGGAGTAGGGGCATCGAAAATGTAACGCTCCGTGACCACAGACTCAACTCCACTAATTGTAATTGTAAGTATAGTTTCTTTTGCCGTGGGGAATAGAGGGGTGGTAAATATGTTTGGCATGGTCTCATATCGTGTGTAAATAAATGTAGATACTGTCCCATCAGTAGTGTGAGTAACAGTTGTCACGATTCCACCATTCAATTCATGAGTAATATCATTATCAATAATCAATGTAATTGTGGTTGGTTGATTATTGTAAGTGACGACTGTGGTCATTAGGCGCAGAGTAGGAATTGTAAATGTAACAGTTATCGTCTGATCGTCACTAACTGTTGTGAATACGGTGACATCAGGACTTGGTTGTGTAGGTACAAAAGTGATGGTGGTAACTGTTCCTTCCACAGTCGTTACAATAACATTAGGGGTTGTTGTTGGCGGAGGTGGTGTTGTAGGCTCACCTGTTGGAGTGAAAGTAATGACTGTTGGAGTTCCGTCAATTGTAGTTGTGATAATTGTTGCAGTTCCCGGTGACTGTGGTGGCTGTGGTGGCTGTGGTGGCTGTGGTGGTTGTGGTGTAATTGTCTGAGTAACAGTGACTGGCACATCAGTGATTGTTTCGGTAGTGAGAGTAACAACCGTAGGTGAGGGAACATCAGTGGTAATGGTAATTGTCTGAGTGACAACAGTAGGTACAACTGTGGCAGTTTCAGTGATGATTGTTACGGTTCCAGTGATAATAGTAATTGGAGTGGTGATTGTGGTTTCCGTCTGCACAGTAGTCACTGTTGTTATAATGGTGGTAACTGTCTCGAAAGTCTCGGTGGTCTGTGTGACAACGGTTGTGATGGTGGTATCAGTGGTGATTGTAGTATCTGTTACAGTGGATGTAGTGCCAGGACTTGGGGTAGGTTGTGGTGAAGGCTGTGGTGAAGGTTGAGGAGAAGGTTGAGGAGAAGGTTGAGGAGAAGGTTGAGGTGAAGGTTGAGGTGAAGGTTGTGGTGAAGGCGTGGGGACTGGTTCTGAACTAGTTTCTTCTTCGGATGTGATCCCTGGCTCTGAAGTGGTTTCTGGTTCTGAGGTTGTACGTGATTCAAATGTTGAGGGCTGTTCAGATGATGAGCTGATCGCTGACTCAGACGAAGTCTCTAGTTCGGAAGTCTCCAGCACTGTTGCGGTTACTGGTTCTGTGGTTTCCGGTTCCGAAGTGGTCTCTGGTGAAGTAGCCTGTGATTCTGAAGTGGTCTCTGATGTAGCAGCTTGTGATTCCGAGGTAGTCTCTAGTTCTGAAGTTGTTACTGGTGCTGAAGTTGTTTCTGACTCTGAGGTAGTTTCTGGCTCTGTGGTGGTTTCTGGTTCTGAGGTAGTTTCTGGTTCAGACGTAGTCTCTGCCTCTGAAGTGGTTTCTGGTGAAGTGGTTTCTGGTGGAGTGGTTTCTGGTGAAGTGGTTTCTGATGAAGTGGTTTCTGGTGGAGTGGTTTCTGGTGAAGTGGTTTCTGGCGAAGTGGTTTCTGGTGGAGTGGTTTCTGGTTCAGAAGTAGTTTCTGGCTGTGAAGTTGTCTCTGGCTCTGAAGTTGTCTCTGGCTCTGAAGTTGTTTCTGGTTCAAAAGTTGTTTCTGGTTCAGACGTTGTTTCCGCTTCCAAGGTTATGGTGAACCAGCTCTCGCTGTTACTTGTAATTAATACTGTAAAAGTAGAACCATCTGTTGTTAGGGTGGAAAGTTCTGCAGTTGTTCCGGGAATATCGGGGTCAGGCCATGCGAGACACAGACAATCGCACTGGTTTGCTTGGGCGGGAACCAGTGGATACACAATAACAATGTAGGACAGACCCGAGTCTACGTAAAACGCTTGCAGATAGCCTCCACCAATATTAAATCTGTAATCCCTACCTCGTTTATCCGTTACTGTAAATATTGGATTGTGATAATCTAAATAGTATTCATCAAACTCACCTGAAATGAAAAACTGTGCGCCCCCTCCAAATCCTGCTATTTGAAAGGGTTGTAAAGTAGGTTCCATGGGTATAAAGTATGACCATTGACTAAGACAGATCTTGGATTTTGTCGATACTACACTTAAGGTTGATTCTGGTCCAATAACAATACAGCCATTGCCTTCATCATTTGTTAATATATTGAGTTCACCGTTCTCCAAACATATGGTACCACTATTGTAAAAGAAACCCGAAAACAGTATAGACAGAGGGTATGGACTGAAAACAATTCCCATTTGCCCGTTGTTTGTAAATCTGTCAGCGTTAAAACGGGTCAGGTAGTGAAGTTTAATAAATGCCTGGTAAGCATTTTCAAAATTCAGAATAGCTATCTCCAGTGAATCTGCCCATGTTTCTGAAGTGTCTATAAAAGTAGTCCCTTTGTTTACCAAATAATTCACCTGAAGATTATGAGAAGCCATTCGAATTGCTGTGACAACGTAGAAATCAGCTCCGTATTGAATTATAATATTTCCAAAGTGAGCCAAAGGATCAACAATTGACAACACCCCAAAAACCTCCAAATCGTAATATTCATTGGGTCCTCTAATGACGAGAAGGTCGTCAACTCTAATTGCATTAGCAAAAGATTGTAATAACAGGAATAAAGTTGAAAACCAAAGTATTAAACAGCGCATACTTGTATGTATGAAGGTTGTAGGTATGTCTTGTCCCGTTAAAACATAAGATCTGCTGTAAAATGAATATTATATTTATAAACGATTTAGATATCCCTTGGTCTTACTCAAAAAACTTGATTTCCCTCCTATCGAACTATAGCATGACCACTTCCATTTTGGTGAAACACAATTTCTTTCTCTTTCTCTTCCTGTTTATTCAAATATTAGATAGTAAATGTAATATTGCGCTGGTCAAAAAAAAAAAAAAAAAAAAAAACTTTTCAAAATAATAATTTATTATTTTTTAAATATTATATACTTGCAATATTTTTTAACTATCTATGCTCCGAAATAGACATTACCAGTACGAAAGATCTAAAGGGGTGACCTTCTTGAACTCAAGAAAAGACAGCATAAATAACCGATAGGTTATGAGATGTACCAAACAAGTACATCAAGGAGCACCCCCGCCGGCCGCCCCCTTCTCCCCAAAGTGGACAAAGGAGTCAGAGGAGGTTCCGTGATCCCCTTTCTGCTGTACGAATGGTGCACATGTATATTTCTATTCAAAGTAGAAGCGGATGATTCTACAATGAGGGCAAACTCTCGTTACGAACTATATTTGCTTAGAAACGTGGTTTTCATGTGTTGTTGTGCATGTAGTATTACTATTCAATATAAAACTATCCAGAGAACCTCATTCAAAAGATCACAACACAACATCTAAGAAAACAAAGTTTAGATAAACGAACAGCTAACCGTGGAATGAACCATTTTAAAAATTTTCAGAATTTTCAGAATAGTGAATAGAAAAAGAAAGGGATCGGAGTTATTATTTTTTGGCCTTTTGCAACCAAAAACGCATCGGTTATTGTTGCATACATTGGGGTGCATAAATAATAAAATGGTTGAAAAATAATTAGACATAATAAAAAAATATTTATAAAATATTTTGAGAGAAAAAAAAAGAGCGATTGTTTCACCCAAACGGGACAAGATTATTATTATTTTGACGTAAACCGGTTTTGACGGCTCATGTATGCACAGCGGAATTGTGTTTTAGAAATCGCGCTCTGGGAATTACGCTTCTCATCGATTGAAGACATCAGGTTTCCTCTATATGGCAGGCAGACTTATGTCTATCTTTAGTTTTGAATTTGATAGTAGGGAGAGTATGATTTCTTCTAAACTACAGTAAGAAGTATAACAAAATGTACCCGTCTTAGAACAAGCGAATACGACTTTTCATTTACTGAACTTATTTCAAAAGAATCATTGGTATTACCGTACTGGGAAAACAGGGGGGAGGGGGGTATACTTACGTCACTCACAGTAACACCAGTTGAAATTATGCGTTTATAAATCCCGTATGGTTTTAAACTCATTGTTAAAAGCAACCAGGCAACAATTAGCGAGCTTTGTTAAGGCTGCGTCTAGAATCAAACTATTGCGTTTGTGGGGAAACTGGAGTATACCGAAACCGATTAGGAACGATCACCACTAATATAGCATCATGCGTTGATGTTTTTCTAAACCAACAGTTTGAGTTATCGAATAGCTCCACGTGTTTCTATATACGTAGCTGAATAAAAGACCTGCTACTTAATGCGAAAAATTTATTATATGCGACGAACACCCTAGGGTTCATTACTAGTTGTGGGAGGTTTGCGAAATCAATCAAAATCAAAAATCATAAAATCTCACCCATCTTTTAAAGTCATCTTGAGGAACAGGCTTCTCCATTTGCATATCTCGTCGTATCATTCGAAATAAACGAATCAATTGTGATTAGTTGCCGGGCAGTGGTGACTGCTAAATTGCAAAGTCGTATGCAATTTCACGGGAAGGTCGACAGATAGTACGTCCACATTGAAAGCCAGTGCTATGTGCTAAGTTGAGTCTGTGTAGCGTGCAAGATCGATTTGAGTATTATTGTTTAACTCTATCAGCTTCTAGAAGGATATAACCGACTTTTCATTGGATATCTGGTGTATAAAAATCAGTCTAACCAGTAGGAATTCGTGATTTCCACTTTGAGTAAATTTGCTATGTTGGATTGATGTCGGAGATTACCTAAATCCAACAGCTTAAAAAGATCGAATTGATGTGACTGGACTGGAGTTTTAAGAATCCAATTTAGTTGTTTATCGGTGATTGTTCTCGGGGTTGATGGTCCTTTCTGGGGGAAGGTTAATTCAATCCAGGGATATTCATGAACTAGTTTCACAGGAATTGATTCTAGTGAAGCGTTTCTATTGCCGTCACATGTTTTCGATCATAACTAATCGATCCAGCGTTTGAGAATCGTCGAATTACTTGTTAAAGGTTATTGTAGTCGCATGACTCGGGTTTGACTTACCTGAAAGGTGTCGGTGGCATAGCAGTTTTGACAATGTTCTGTAATCATATTGCAATATCATGAATGTGTTTACTCAAGACGTTTCCTCTATATATCAACGAGTCTTGACAAAGTCGACAAGGTCATCACTCGATGTCGTGATCCCAATAATTCAATCTTTCTCTTGGTAAACCCTGGATCATAACAAGCTCCTGTTTCAGTTGATTGCATTGAGAAGTCTATTAAACCAAATCTTCTTTTTCATTTTAGTGCACCTATATTCTCCAACCATATCCCTTTAAACTGGCTTTGGATGTACTTCGACATAGCTTTCAATTGATTATCATTGATGGACTTAACAACATCAACATAACATAGTTTTGAAGAAGTAGATATATTCAATCATTGTCATCAAATGGATGGGAAGATGTTTCACAGAAAAGCCTTGGAAATTCTATGAGCAGAGTTGAGCGCTTTGTTAGGATTTTTATACTTCCCTCTGATTCCAATCAGTACAATGGTCATTCATATTTGAAGGTCTCGAGAGTATTATTTCCTTTGGTGAACACTCTGAGATGTTCTACCTATACTAGCATTTGCGTATGGATGTCATCATGAATGTGGATGCTAGAGAGAGATGTTGGTATAGATGAAGAGCTATTTCCAACGAAAGATTGTTCCGGGGCGGCTTCTGTGATAAGACACCAATGATATCTTTATTTCAGAGGATTTTCCCAGGTTTTTACTTCAACTGGCTTACCTCAATCCGTCATGACCCACCTACTACCATTGCTTGAATTGGGACTGCCACGCTACTATGAGTGATATTATGTAAATGAAATCGATTACATCTCGACATAGTTGATTATGTTGATGATTGCAAAGTGCGCAACTCAGAAGAATAGTAGACACTTGCAATTAGAAATATCCCAGACTCATGAGTCTTCATATCCAGAATATGCAACCTTGGAAATCAGGTCTGTGCATAATTCAACCAACTAAAAACAAAGAATTAAACCAATAGAATCCAACCCAGCTAAACATTTGTCAATTACGTCTAATCTGATCAACTGGTCAATGAATGATAGTTTCTATTGGCCGACCAGCGATAAGTAGGTAATGATGTGCCTTGGCCTATGAGGTCAGTGCTAATATGAGAGTCCTCTTACACAAAATTGCTATCCTTAATAGGTGGGGTATCATACATGTGCTTCATCAAACACAGATACTTGTACTATACCCATTGGTTTATGTGCATTCTTACCTTGTTGGTTTACAGAATGTCAGGTAGACATTCAATCTAGTACTAACGTGATACACATTTACCAATATTTCTTACCCCCAGTGTGAAAATAGAACACTTTCGGTTTCGTCTACATTTCGTTATACTGATATGACTAAGAATATGTTGGAGTCAAGTATATTGTATAGTCCTGGTTTAGAAGCAGCCTCCAAAGGTTCGTTAGTTGAGATTGACACCCATATTATCACAGTACTAAGGACTGAGTCAATTACCTCCACCTATGGAAACCCAGAAAGGCAAACTGAAACTCTTGATAGATCTACAACAACTATACGGTTATACCTAAACAATTCTATTTCCACCAAAGGAGCTTCGATTGACATCCAATCATCTTGGTTGCTAGTTTAGAAAGTCCAGATGTTTGTCAACTCTTTCAAGAATATAGACACCGCAGTTTAACCTTTCTCTACATCAGTGTCATTGAAATGCTCTCAAACCTCGGAGAATAACTAACTACTTTCAAAAATTTATCGGGGACCGGGTGGTCGTACTTCTAAGCTCGGTGAAAGGAGCCCTAAGCAAGTCTGTTTGTCTATCCAAGTATTTAAATGTGAACTGGGGGTTCCTATCGACATGATGACAAACATAAACTGGCTATCACCTACTAAAGCCTATGACTCGTCCATCTAGACGAACAAACATGCACTACAAGAAGTGTCTCTAGGCATTGCAATCCGGATTGCGTGTCTCTCGAGTTCTCGGCAAATCTGTCAAGTAATATACCCACCGATGGAAACTTGTGCCTCACTTTGGTTCCACTCATAGCTAGGAATTTGGAAGGGATTATGAGTTATTAACCCTGCTAACCAGCATATCCGAGTCGGCCACACACAAAGGGGTCAAAGCTTGAGATCGGTGTGTTGGAACTTTATCCCAATCCACTGGAATGGGTTTTGCAAACCATTTTGGCGTTCCACAGCCTTGAGTCCTGGGGTAAAATAACATAAACTTCAGAGCCAAAAGCGTTCCAACTACTCTCGGAAGTGGACCTTTACAGCACTAGGTCTCGTACGCAAAATGCCAAGTGCGAGTCATCAAATTACGAGCGGGGGCTGGGAGGGTTCATAAGACCCATTATGGTTCACGGTGGCATATATATTATGAAGTCGGCATACTTACAACGATGCTTTTGAACTTTAAAGCGTCTTTACATTTTTTTAGCTCCGAGTACAACTGCACTAGGTAGTAATTCAAGGCAGGATCCCTGGTGACTCAGATAACCATTAATTATAAGAAGAGGTTGCCACGCATACAAAGATCCCAGTAAGCAAGCCCTAAATCTGACTATGGTGGTGTTTCAACGAAAGACATAGGATACATGCAGATACAGTAGGATATTACGGACTACTAATCGCGCTAGGAGATGCGGTTTAGTGAGTTCTCTGGAGTACGAGAGGGATTGATAATTAGAATGTGCACCATTATCAGAGTTTGCGGAATGGGTGGCCGAGAATGTTTACCCACATAGCCCTTATAGCTTAGAGGTAAAACACATCCCAGCAATCCAGCTAGTCTACTTCGGGTGGGGCGTAAACGAATGAACAAACATTGTAACTCTATAAAACACCATCGGTTAACTAATAATAACAACACATGATAAGTGTGGAATCTAGTGTACTGATTCTAGCAGATTCGACACCCGATACGACCAATACTCTGAAGTATAAGTTCATTCCAGGATTCGCTAGTATCTCCCATGTTCTAATCAACTTATACCCAAACGCCTATCTGATATTTACACGATGGGTTCAATCGGTCTTCTGGAATTCTCAATGTAACAGCACAACTGGGTATTAATAACCATAAGTTGATCAATAAGTCCTGATCAGGGAGATGTACAAGGCAAACTTAGAACCATGTACATACCTACAGAAAAGCTCGATAATACCCAAAAAGGTAGATCTCTATAAGCCACAAGGATGACCATTGGTAGTACAAATCCTGGAAATGCTTGTGTTGCCTCAGCAGGATTATCATCCATGTCAGACTCCAATCTAGGAGTCAAGTAGACGACGTCATTAACTGAGTGGGTTTTAGACTAATGCAAGTCATATATTGTGATCAACTATTAAATAGCTTGATAATACGTACATCGTATCTGCCATGGAAGGTCCCTACCCGTGTTAGCTCCCTACTTCATCCTGCTGCTGTGGTATATGCCGGTGCGTTCGTTCTCCGTGACTTTCTTCTTTCAATATACGCCCACTATCCTTATCATTATTCTATGATTCAGTTGGTTTAACTACTCTGGCCGGCGGAGTGATCACCATTATCACTTCTAATGATATCAAAAAAGAGTATCGCTTTATCAACGTCTCATGATGATGTGTAGCCATAGGTGTCTGTCGCCTACGACCTAGCCACCTACCACTTACACTGTCACGCCTTCCTGGTCATTTATGTCCGCTGATGCTATAATCCTCAGTTATATATCCGAGACTCCAGATATGTGTCTGTATGGAGGTCTAGTGAACTACCTTCCCTAAAGTAATACTACTATGCTATCTTGCTTCATTTATCACATATCGCAATTCCTGGACTCGCCCGTTGTTACTCTAAAGATATTACGTGTTTATATGGTAGTTATACGCTAAGCGGATATGTGGTGTACTACAGAACTATTGGACAACTCGTGGATGTGATTCTCATACCACCAATTCAGTACCCTTCGCAATTTGGAATGGACTCTTGAAATCTCCGCCAGACAAAGAAGTCAAATGTTATTAATTGGCGATCAATAAACGATAGATAGGTTGGGTTGGGTTGGGTAGATACAAGGTGAATGAGTTGCCCTTGGGCCATGTTAGTGATATCATGACGGAATTTTCTAATGTAACTCACTAGTTAAGTCAAGTTTGGTGCATTTACTGCAAAAAATGCATTACTGCAAAAAATGCTGACGGAACCCCTTGATTTTGTGTTTTCGCAACCATTGGAGATATACCGACCATAAAATGCAACATTGATAATCTGATACATTGATGACACCTAGTATGTATATATGCAATTGCAACGTCCGAATCATATATCCAACGCCAAGTTGGAAACATTGTTTGATACTACATAAACCCACTTGAAACCTAACAAAACCCCATTCATCGTTACTAAAACAAATACAAACAACATTCAAAGAACCCTTCAATAATCCAACAGCTCCACGATCAGGAATTCCTCCTGCAGCATTCATTTGACATAAAGCTTGCCCTTCCAAACGATGATTATAAAATTTCTTCATTGACATTCGCACCCCTTCACTACCAGTATCAAACCACCAGGTTTTTGTTTCAAACAGTCAGAAAATGAGTGTAAACGTATTATCTACTAAAAGTCCTCCCACCTGCTCTTGGCTTGGTATACGTGAACAACCGACTGTACCGTAAAGACGACTCAACGACTGGGGTTCGAAATTGAATTCCTTATGAGCTGTAAATGATTTCAATAAATGCCCTCCACACGTCAGCCACATTATCGACGAAGGTAGTCTCAGTACTTCCCCATAAAAGACAAAACTGAAACTCATTTCTATGCACAAAAAGAACAGGCCATATTGGACTCTTTTGCCGATGTGATTGGTGTTGTGTTGTTTGAGTATATTCATTGTGGTAATATTCCTATCCATACCTTTTCAAGACATGACAATGCGACTTCCATGATTTATGCTCAAGCCAAGATGAAGGGCCTCACCGGATTTACATGCATTCCAGTGGTCATACCGTCACACTGCACATATCCACAATCATATCGCAAATTCGCTCATAAACAGATAATAGAGACACAAACACCGAGAAATATCAAATTTGGAGCCCAATCTAAAAAATAGCAAAAAACATAGAACTAGCTAAAAACAAAACACACACACAGACACCACTCGCCACCATTCACTCTTAGAATATTCTAAACTTTTGACAAGTCTGAAACACCCAAATCGCCACGGGGTTAATCGTAACCTGTCGAATTTTATCTTCATCCACTACCAAATCATACTGTTTCTCTTCATCAGTGAGTTTCTTATCGCCGGCCCAATAATTAAACTGGGAAAACATAAAGTAAAACATCCGCTGTCGATACGATAACATATCCAACAAACCGGCTGTACTAGTACTAGTATCCATAACTGCCTCATTATCATCGCCAGTTGTGATTTGTTGTTTTCCAACTTCGTCATTATCACCATCACGAAGCTTGGTCATAAAATCGGGAAAATCGCTAATGACCCCATATTCTTCCAACCGCGCGACTTTCCCCACTTTAGTCAAATACTCATATTGCACCTCGAGATTAATCGTCCATGAATACAATTTCAACCCTTGTAGTTTCAACAACGGGAGGAACTTAGTCACAAACCCCACTGACCACGTTGCCAAATAAATCAACGACACCCCGGTCAACCTAACCTTAACCCGCCCCTCGGGGACAAGCGTGTGTAAATACTCATTATATCCGATATAATAGATCGAATCGCGCCAGTTGGTACTTATATGAAACACATCAAACTCGCCAACAAGGTCCGTAAACCTGGTTTGGAAATATTCATCCTGGTTGAAATACTTCAAGAAATTCAAATCCCAAATCCCAAACTGGACTCGATCAACCCACCAATTCAAATCACGATTCACCAACACCAAATCCTCAATGATAAACTTGGTAATCTTGGTGGGGTTAAACCTCTTAATGTCCAACTGTATCTTCAAAACCTCGGTCTTTTCATGCGTATCCACGTATTCCTTATACCACACCAACACATCGTGGAAGGTGAGCAACGGGTATCCCCCCCCTTTAGTCCGCAACTTTCGCAATGTCTCGAGCGGGGTGTTGGTTATGGTATAGTCAGTTTCATTGCCGTCGCTATCGACAAATACGCGCTTGGTGTTGCCATCGTGGGAGATGACAATGTGGTTGTCTTTGGTTAGCCATAAATCGGTTTCCAACACGGTTGCACCGGCGGCATAGCCCGCTTCG
>JAKUCC010000744.1:3527-13565 GCA_030563365.1 Hemisphaericaspora xylanilytica
TTTTTTTTTTTTTTTCTCTCTCTCTCTCTCTTCTGCTCTCTTTTTCTTTCTCTTTCTCTTTTTTTTTTTTTTATTGAAACTTACTATTACGATGATGTTTCAGCTGTGTTTATTTACAGAAACATCACATTTCAACAGCAGACGCTAATGAATCAACCTGCTGATGTGAAGCTTGTTTTGAAAACCTCCATCTAATTGCAATCCAATTGAGGTTGAGCTCAGCTCCTTGTCCATTCCATTGGTTGGGTCAGTCCAGTTCGTGAGTGTAAATCACTGCCTGGTTTTTTTTTGGAGTAGTGCGCTTTTCGCTTCTTAACGTTTCTTTTTACTAAGAAACCTTGTGAGAATTATTATTAATCATCTGTTTTATTTTTTTTTTTTTGATTTTTTGATTTTTGGATATTTTTTTCTAACTCCAATTGTTTGAAGTTCATTTTTATTTTAAGATCATTTGAATCAAGGTGGCATCCCATTGGCAATGTATACAATGCAATTGAGTGGATATCTGACCCAATTGACCCTTGTAAAGATGTCAATTGCTGTTTATATATGGAATTGACTGTTTCGTTTTATTAATACATTTTTTTTGTTTATTTAATGATCATTTTTTATTTTTATTTTTTGGTGTTTTATTATTCCTATAATTATTTTTTTTTTGGTTATGGGGTATTTTACAAAACTCAACAAAAAATAATATTTTTTTTCCGTAACATTTTTAATTAATTAACAAAAATTTATTTTTCGAACTCTCGTTGTTATGTCTGTATTGTTTATGGTTGTCATTAATCTGATTTTGTGACACACATAAAATGAGAAGTGTGTGTAGTATGTCATTGCTTCAATTACCCATTAAGGTATATAACCACCAAAGACCCCATGCAAGTGGAATTGATTTCCCTACTTGACCTTTACTAAACTTAGAAGCACTCAGTTATTTTCATACGATCGTTTTCGATTTGGAGGTTATTCGTATAATAAAAGAAATTTGTGTCGTGGAATTCAAAATGAGAATTTTTGGTTGTTACGCTTTTATCATATTTCCGCGATAATTGTTTTTTCCATTATCACTTAAAAATAATTTTATTATTTTTCCTTAATTGTCCGCTTCAGGTTGGGTTTACATGTGAGAGCGAGACAACACACGGGTCTATTTACCGGAGCTCTACATTGCAATTTCGGATTGGGGCATCGCGTTATCTTGACAAATATCCAACCATTGATGAAGCACCCGATACTCTTTGCAAAGGAATTTGCTACCCAATAGCAAGCTTGCAATTAATAAGCATCAATATCTGCTAGTTAATCGGTTGTGCTTCAGGAAATGTATCACGTGCAGCTAAATTAGCCGGCTTCGCATTAACTTCACAATCAACATTGCAGGATCTAAAGTTTAATATCTAACCACCACTGATCTAGGTATTACAAAGTTTTATGACTTTGTTTGAAGTATGAAATGAGTCACATTCTCCACCAAGTGGTTGGGCTTTTTATCAACCCTATGCATCAATTGAAACATGGGAAAGAGTCTCATTAACTGTGATTTTTGATGTGTTACAACTTGCATTAAATATATAGGCTCTGCCATTTAGGAAACCGCACTTATTGTTGACGTTTCCAACAAGATGACTTTAAATAATGAGAATCCAAAGTCATCGCGTGAAGTTTTATGTATAGTCTTTCTCTTGATTCAAAATTCATTCTTGAACCCTGGCACTACTTTGCAACCGATAAACCCCAAAACTTTTCTTTGTTTTAACCGTCTAAAAGTTCCATGTAATTATATGCAACCCCAACGAGATCGATTGTCAAGTTGCAATCTATCCTTCACTTTTTGTCAAGACAATCACATTATGAAATCGATAACCTGACTCACGGAATTGAAAAGTGACTACCAAACTGTAAGCACTCAAACTAGATATGTACATACCACCAACGAGCATAACTACTAGGATGTCTTGACCTTTGTCAATTCCGGCATGTCTTTCGGTTCCGCAAACCTCAACAATAAATATCACAAGACGGGCAGATACTCCATTTAAAAACGACGTCATCGACGACTGCAAGAATCTCACCACAAATAAGTTCCAAGGAATAGGAGTAACCAATGCAATTGAATGACAAATAGACCGCTACAGAATCTTAGGATTGAATTCAGTGTCAATACATTCGAAACAAGAATTATGTTCATATACAGGAAATAAATCTCATTAATTGAGCTTTGTAACCAGGTTGAGCTTTTGGCGGATATCCCTTTATGCGAAGATTGTGCTAAGCATTTGCTCCACCAATTAAAATCCAACACTATTCAACACCACTCATGCTTGAAACTCTAAATCAGAAACCATGACGGCTTTGCTGAAGATATGATTATGTGAGTTTTTCAATTATTGCAAATTGTTTATCAAAGGTTCCAATTGCACCAAGTTAAATATGCAAATATGCAAAAGCATCCATCCGACATACATTTTACAGTGTACAAAATCTATAAGATTTCTCTGTTTTGCCAAAGACCTTTAAGGCGGACAATCATCAGTATTCTTTCTCATTCAGTGAGCATTTGAAACTTGGTTGCAAAACATTATGGTTCTCGAATTACACCAAAGATCCCTTGAAATGACATTTTTAATATAACTTTTAGCGAGTTTTTCAGTGACGTAGGTCCTTCACACTCGTTTTAAGCTTCTTTTCATCAGAAACAAATCAATAGGCTTGACTCTTAGTCAACACTCAATCAATAGAAGAGTTTGGTACTGATTTGTGTTGCGACATCAACGACATTATTCGGAACCGATTTACTATCTTTGGTAAAAACGACATTTATTATTTTTTTCCCTTTTCTTTTTTTTTTTTTAGTTGCTTCTGCTTCATCTTCATCTTCATCACTGAACAGAACACGTTCCCGAACTGTAATTTGACAAGACCCTCGAGTTTTATATCTTGCTGAAAAGGATATGTTGAGAAGAATGATCGAGTATTCAGGAAAAATATGCCTTGCTCCTATGGTAAGAAGCGGTGAGTTGCCAATGCGCTTAATGGCACTTAAGAATGGATGTGATTTAGTCTGGACACCGGAATTGATTGATCGTAAGTTGATCATGACTACGCGAGTTGTAAATCAAGAGCTTGGGACTATAGATTATGTCGAAACTAAGAAACCAGAAGTTGTCGTCTTTAGGAAACATCCTCGAGAATCGGGCAAATTAATCCTACAAATTGGTTCCGCCAATCCAGATCTTGCAGTTGAGGCGGCAAATAAACTTATTCAAGATGTTGATGGAGTTGATTTAAACTGTGGATGCCCCAAGCATTTTTCAATACATGGTGGGATGGGAGCCGAATTATTAAAGACTCCAGAGAAATTATGTTCAATCTTATCTAATTTAGTGCAAAAGGTGGGGATACCGCATGGGAAGCCAATTAGTTGTAAGATCCGATTATTACCTGAATATAATGATAGTAAGGATTTAGTGGAGAAGATTTGTGAGACGGGGATTTCGAATTTAACTATACATTGTCGGACTCCGATAATGAGAAACAGACAAGATCCAATTTGGAACTATTTGCCCAAGTTAATTCCTATCGTTCAATCCAAGGGAGTCAATGTGATTCTTAATGGGAATTTTCAAGGTGTCAAGGACCTCGAGAGTATACAACAAGCCATGGGGAATGATAGAATTGGAATTATGATTGCAGAAGCTGCGGAAACCAACCCGTCAGTTTTCTCATTGGAACCCAAATCGCAAAAGCAGGTTGTTTGTGAGTTGTATGATTATGCAAAAAAGTATCACATATTTCATGGAACAAAATTCCTTTTGCAGAATATGATCCCAGGAAAATCTCCATACTATGGCTTAGTTTCGAGACTGAAAACACATGAACAATTGGATGAAGTTATCAATCAATTGAGAAACGATGAGACTGATATAAAAATGAATTCCATTTCCAATAGGAACTTACAAAAGCAACATAGTATGACCTTAGATGAGTATAATGTTCATATGAATGTTCGCAAGGAAAAGATTAAGCAGTTCTTTGACAGTTGGAAAGAAGAGGAAATGTTGCAACGTTTAAATGACAACCCTACAAAGAGAACCCAGGCTATTCCTGAACATAAGAAGAAAGAAACTAAAAAGATCAAGCTTGATACTGGTGTATCGGTATCAGCACCAGATCCAGTACCAGTAGTTTCCACTGGTTAGACCACTCGCCAACCCCCAAACCACCACAAATAGAACGAATTATAGATTCACTTTATAGAAAAAATAAGCATGTAACTGCTAATGAAACACTTTAATACACATATATACATGATGGATATACATCTCCTGCCGTTTTCCAAGACATTTCTAAACTCCTTAACTCAACACTTCTGGGTGTTCTTGTTGCAAGAAGCGCTTCAAACCACACCAGACACCAGCACCACCAGCCATCAAAACCGATGCGTATGCCATAGGTTTGATACCAGCACTACTCTTGAATATGGCCCCAGCTATGGCACCAGCAGCAACTGAGTTGAAATCATCATGCTTTTCTCTAACTGCATCAAGAGTGGAATCAATCAAGTTATAAGACATGGCCAAAACCCCAGCCGAGTTACCCAAGAATGGACCTCTCTTGGTGATGTGATTTAAAATGGTGTTTAATCTCAATTTAGCAGTAGCACCTTCAGGGATATTCTTGACCCCCTCTTGAAACCCGTATGCACCACCAAAACCCAAACCCAATAAGTAAACAGCACCAGTACCATAACATAAATCATCGGTCCATGATCTACTTGGGATTATACCACGGGAACCTTCAACTGTGTTTAATTTTTCTTCTTCTAAATCTAAGTATTCAACTCCCTTTTCTAATCCAGCCAAAGGATGTAATTGAGCAGAATTGAAAACTCCTGGTGTTTGTATGATTGTGTTGACATCGGCAACATCCTTAGGGTCGAAACCTAATGTTTGCTTGACGGAGGAGTCATCTGAAGTTTGAGTGTTTGATTTTCCGAATAACCACGACATTATTTAGTTTTATATATTGATATGGTGGGATGGTCTCGATTGAAGATATGAAAAGCTTTATACAAGAATTAATCTAAATGTAAAATAGTGAAACACGCAGATTATTAATTAGTTCTGATTATTTATAGTTAAATCTCTGAATGAAGTCGTTGTATCTATAAAGGGGTGCGTGTGACTTCTGATGTTTGAGTATCCGTTTGTTGGTGACTTGACTCTTCTTGGGGTCTGGTGCCATCAATCAATTTCGCTTTGAAAAATTTAAAGTGCAAAAAACCAAAAAAAAAAAAAGAAAGCAAAAAAAATTTTTTGGAAACAGAATACATACCACAACCTGTAAAATTTGAGTAAGAAACAATCCGGCGGGATAGATCTTACAGTTTAGGATGCATTTGGTAGCTACTACGTAATTCCCCGGAAGAAACACCATACCCACGCATACGGTTCAGGAATTACATGTAGTGATTGTGAAAACAGATGGACCTGTATCTGAAAATGATGCGGTTTTGATAAATACATTCAAAAAGAAGCATAATTTACTTCATTCGCTGAAGACGCATAGTCGTATCCAGTGTGAGTCATACTTGCAGGAGTATTCTTTCAATTTCGTTATTCATGGTTATTGAGCAACGAAACTAGTGTAAATACCCCTTCCCTGGTCTCTATATAGCAAACAATTATGCTCCTTCACTTATCTCTTTATCTTCTTACAATCATGATAGATATTGCCCTTTGCCTGATTAATATAGTCATTTCCTGCATATAATCCTAGTAATAAAAATTGAAGATGAATTTATCTTGTGACTAACACTCCACCGGAATCCAATCAACGGTGGAAGTTCACCACAACGCTTAAACAGGTCAAGAAACCACTCGCTATTACCTACATTGAATGAATATCAAACGATAATCACCGCTATTACACCAAACACATCCTCAACTCTCTCCATTTCTTCCTTCTTTGATGACTTTGAACCCATCATTTCAATTGAGTGAAAACACAGCTATCCGAATACGACATGATGACCATAACGATGAAAATGGAGAGAATGTGATAATAAATGATGCTAGGCCCAAGACGCTAATTCAATCAGCAAAACCAGGCACCTTGTTTGTGCCTCCCTTAAATTTTGCACTCGTTGAAGATGGAATATACCGATCCGGATTCCCCATGCCTATAAATTATCCCTTCTTAACCAGATTAGGAATCAAGACAATTATATATCTTGGAGATCTTGGTCACGAAAAATCCAAATCAAAGAAAGATGGGAAGGAAAAAAAGGAAAAGAAGAAGGATAAGCATGGAACGCTTGAAATATTTCAAAACTATCAAGAATGGTTAGCCACTACTGATATACAATTTCATAATTTATTAATTGAATCACTGCTGGAGCCATTCAATGTGCCTGAAGAGCATCAACAAGCACTCAGGAGTTTAAGTATTGCTTTGCAGTTGTTGCTAAATAAGAATAATTTCCCGATTTTAATTCATTCCAACAAGGGGAAGCATAGAACTGGATTATTGGTAGGATTGATGCGAAAATTATTACAAGGTTGGTGTTTAAGTGGTATCTTTGAAGAGTATGAAAAGTTCGCAATGGGAAAATCTGAGTATGATTTAGAATTGATTGAACTTTGGCAACCGGAATTATGGGTCGATGATAACAATAAACCTGATTTCGTTAGGATATGATATGAAATTACATACTACACTTTAGACAAACATATAGCATTACAAAACTATTGACTTGAGTATGTATCTGTATATATATATTTCATCCTTTTACATACGAATTTAGAATTGGTTTTTCATAGTCCGTAACTTGTCCATAACATCATCTGGGTTATTCAAACCAGTCTTAGTTAAGACCTGGTTATCTTGCAATCTCATAAATGGATTGAATTCTAATTCATCTCCAATTGTAAATCTCCCAGTGGTAAATTCATTTTCATTTGCAAACTTTTCCAAAGCTTTGATTGCTTCATTCTTTAAAACTGTCTTGGAAAACTCAACATTGGATTTGGTATATTCATGACCCGGATATACCCTAGTATCTTTTGGTAATTTCCCTAATACCATATTCAATGCATGATTCATTTCCTTTCCGGTACCTTCAAAGAACCTCCCACATCCACTAATAAACAACGTATCTCCAGTGAAAACCGCCCGTTCATTAGTCTTGGAATCTTGAACAAAATAACAAATCGAATCTTGGGTATGGCAAGGAGTATGCAAAGCGGTCACGGTAACTTGATCACCCAAATCAATAACTTCCTCATGTGAAGGGGTATAACTCACCAAAGGTGAGTCCTTACCAGCAATAATTGGTAAATCAGGATATTTCTTGTGGAATTCGGCATTCCCATCAGAATGATCATAATGATGGTGAGTATTAACAATCGCCTTCAATTCATATTTTGGTTTATTCTTGGATATCCATCGCTCGACTTCATCTGGTTGCGCTGGGTCAATTAACCAGGCGTGCTTGGTTGGAGTGTCAATTAAAAGATAAGAGTAATTATCTCCTTTACCCCATCTCATGGGAATTGCTTCAATGTGCATTCTTCTGGTGATTAACTTGGTGAAAATGGTTTTGCAAATTGATCTTGAAATCATCCAACCTTGGCGTATGTCTAGAATACCGCAGAATTGGTTTGCTTCTTATCGGGAAGGCAAATAAAACGGATTTAGGATGAAAATTTTGTGTGGAGTTCATGGATAATAGGTCCGGCATATAAAAACAGCAAGATTTGCGGAAATGTCATTATTGAGATAATTTCATCAAATTAGATTCAACTTATACATAAGCAATAACAATCTACATACTTTACAATCAATGAGCAAGCCTACTCATTCCATTTCTTAGCAACCATTCCATCTGGTGGTTGAGTTTCGAATTCTTTGTCTTTCGCTTCATCCCAATTTGTCGTCAACACCGTACCATTTGATTGAACATATGATTTCATCATAGCCCTTCTAGAATCCTCGTCGACATCCTTAAAGATCTTTTCAAAGAATGTGTTTGTATCCTTAGGTTCATTATCATCGTCATCAAGTTTAAATTTGTTCCAGTTGACTTTTTTCTTTGATGAGGATGGATATGCTGGGGTAGATTCAGCTTCCTCGTCAGAAGCTTTATGACCAACCTCTTCTGCTGCCGCTTCTAATGATGCCCATTTTTTCGCTTCCTTCTTCTTTAGTTGAATCTCAAGTTTGGTTGAATAGAGTTTATATTTTGATTGTTCAGGATCAATTTCAGCAAATAATGGATCTAAGTGGTAATTATATTCTGAGTTGGCACCATTGGGGAAAGAGATAGAAACCGCATTTGTTTCAAAGTCAACCTTTAATTTGCTTTCGTCGACTCGCTTGGCGTAAATCGTAATTATAATTTCCTCATTGGATTGGTACCAATCTTCTCTGATCTTGATATTCAACGGGGCCAATTTATTAATGACGTCAATATTCGTAGATGGCTTATCTTTCAAATCACTATCAACCTTTGGAGGAACAATGGTGCCTGTGGTAGATTTAACTTCAGGAACATTTATTGGAGTGGAATGTGGGGTTGGGAGATCTTGCACAACCTCGTCATTAAGGGTACCCTCTTCTTCTAAACTGCCAACAAGATCATCAACGATATCCCCCTCTTCGTCTTCCTCTACCTCTGGATGCTTTTTGGCATCATATTCTGCTTTTGTCTTCCACATGTTGACGGTTTTTTCTTGACAATCATACTCAATTGCTTTTTCAAATTGCTTGAGCGCCATTTTAAACTTCTTTTCCAAATAGTAAATCAACCCAAGTCTGAAATAACATAAACCAATCTCAGAACGTCTTCCTCGTTCATTAGCAATAGTAAATGCCACAGAAATGTCTTCTTTGGCCTTGTCATAATTGTTCAATTTCTGGTACGCGCTTGCCCGTTTAAAGTATGGTGCAAACGATTGCAGATTTTCCTTGATTGCGGCTGTGAATTGTTGGATTGCTCCGAGGTAATCCTTGTCCTTTAATGCTTCGTCTCCTTTCTTGATTGTTGTTTCAATAGGCATGGTTGGGAGGCGGAACAAAGGGTGATCTACAGTGCTTATTGCAATGATCTAAGAAGTCTAAATTCAAAGTAGTGTCGTAAACAAAATTTCTAGAATCTTCTTGTGTGCGCTACCAGATGTGTCTACAGACGGAAGGAATACATATTGAGGTTCTAAATGTCTACATTATAATAAATTACTTTAATTATCAATTACATTTTGCACTCTAATGATTTATCATATTTCATCTATGTATCCCCCGCTGCTTGAACCAAATCCAAAAACTTTTCCTTTGAAATTTCATTCATTAATTCTTCCTTTCTCGTTTGACCAACCTTCTCCTTGCTTATTTCTTGATTGGTCTTAATTTGAGTAGATAAAACGGCATTGAAAAGTCTGACAACACCCCTTTGAGCAATCTTCTTTAACTTCTTTTCCTTCTCGATGGTTTCTCTAACCTTTTCAGGTTCACTGGCACTAGGTAATAATTGCTTTACTCTAAATTTATCCTGTAATTGTTTCTTTTCTGCCAAAAGTGCTCTCTTTGCTTTGTTCTCTAACTTTTCTGATTCTAACTTCTTTAAAGTGACTTTGTTTCTTGCCAAGATCGGATCTTTCCTATCATATGCTTTTAATTTAGATCCGACAATTGCAGTAAATGCATTTGCAAATGATTCCGAACCATCATCAAGATTCTTCTTCTTCTTCAATTTCGGAAAGTTCTTGGAATCATCCTCGATATCAGAATCACTGTCATCATCCTCATCTTCTGAAGACGACACATCTGCAACATCTACTTCGTCATCCATTTCAAGATCTGATAACCCTTCTTCTTGTTCTGCTGTTGATTCAGTATCTGACATTTGCTCTTCTGACGCATCTCCTTCTGATTCGGATTCTTTTTCTTCTTCTTGCTGTATCTTCTGGTGTTTTCTATTTGGTATTATTGGTTTCTTAGAAACTTTTGAATTACCTTCCTTATCCAATCTTTGCTTTTTTA
>JAKUCC010000745.1:0-13527 GCA_030563365.1 Hemisphaericaspora xylanilytica
CCACGCTATCCGGATTCCTTTTTTTGAAGTTTATATTATATATGAATGTGTGTTCACTATTTGCATTTTATTTACACAGAAAAGAGGATCCCCTCATTTATAAAGCTAATAGTTATATTATTATAGTCCTTTATATTACTGTACTGTAGATACCGACTCCGCACACGGCTTCTACGGAAATCGCAATATAGAATACGAAATAGATTGTCTGTACTCTTCGCGGATCGACATTCCTCTGAACATGGCTAATAGATATGATCACTTGCTCAAGATGGAGGAAATGAACTTTTTTATATGATGTTTCCCAACATATTCTGTCGTCTCTTCCTGTGCTTGGTTATGAATTTATATAGTCAAACTTGCCATGAGGGTCGAATCAAACAGGCAAAGAAAAAAGATGTTTTTTTTGCAGCCAATAATGCGAAGCGAGTGTTAAAATCCACGTTGTACTTTATAACCCCAACCATGGTTGCTTCTACTAATCAAAGGTTTCCTCTCAAGATTGTAGATTCACGCAGCGTGTGATCTAAAGATGTATTTGATAGAATTGTACAAGAAATAGTGATATTGATAAAGTTCAATGACTAATCTGAACAACGACTTGTTAGTTTATCTTTTTAATACACAACAGTTGTTCAATACCTGGCTGGTGTTTCTTAAGACATTGAAGATAGACAAGCATTTGATAGAAATTGTTCCATGTATGATAGTACCGCGAATCATTAAATTCAGATATATAGAAATTTGGTGATTTTTTCATTCAAAACTAAGGCTTTAGTGACGTTCTTACATTGTATTGGTGATTCGAGACTAAAATTCACCCCTCACCTAAACAGAGCATGTCCAAGACTAACCTGCCCAAATTGGAAACGAACTTGAATTATCTTAGTAGTTGTATTATCTTAGTAGTTGTCATGAGGAATTTTCTATTAGTTTGATATTCTTGGTCAACAACCATCTTATCGAGATGATTGTTAATTCAGGGTGAAAGAAGATAAATCATTTTCCAACATGCCAACCCAACCAGCCAGGTACTCCCGGTTCTAGCTAGAGCATATATTGAGTGACAACTGTCTACAAAAAGGCTTCTACGAAGAATGAAAACAAGAATAACGGTAACTAAGCTTACAATTACTATTTGCTTAAGATTAAGTTGGATTTTTGAATTGTAAGCAATACCTGAGCATATGGAAGGGTAATTCAGGATTATTGGTATAGTTACTCTACCTAGTAAAGAAGTCAATCAGTATCAAACAATCACTTAATGTAAGAAAGTGAATGGTCGTGTACCATCTACCAAATCTACAGTTAGTGGCGTTTGAATTTTTTTTTCTCTTCTTTCTTCACTTTCAGTGGTTTGCTGTAAAAACCCAGAAGAAGGCAATATCACTCTCAATTGAATTTTCACCAATTCTCTCCCAAACTTTATACAACACAATATGTCACACAGATTTGCAGATCTACTTTCAAAAATTGCCCTTCCAGTGGGTGTATCAGTCGCATTAGCTCAATCAGCAATGTATGATGTCCCTGGTGGGAAACGTGCAGTTATATTCGATAGATTACAAGGGGTTCAACAAAATGTTGTTGGTGAAGGTACTCACTTCTTAATTCCTTGGTTACAAAAGGCAGTCATCTTTGATGTCAGAACTAAACCAAAGACTATTGCCACCACCACTGGTTCTAAAGATTTACAAACTGTGTCATTAACCTTGAGAGTTTTGACTAGACCAGAAGTGCGTCAATTACCAAAGATTTATCAAAGTTTAGGGTTGGATTATGATGAAAGAGTGTTACCTGCTATTGGGAATGAAATTTTAAAGTCTATTGTGGCTCAATTCGATGCCGCCGAATTGATTACTCAAAGAGAAGTGGTTAGTGCTAGAATTAGACAAGAATTATCAAGAAGGGCAAATGAATTTAATATTCAATTGGAAGATGTTTCAATTACTCATATGACTTTTGGTCGAGAATTCACGAAGGCCGTTGAACAAAAACAAATTGCTCAACAAGATGCCGAAAGATCCAAGTATTTGGTCGAAAAGGCAGAACAAGAAAGAAAAGCGGCCGTCATTAGAGCCGAAGGTGAAGCTGAAGCCGCGGATGTTGTTTCCAAGGCATTGGCCAAGGCTGGTGATGGGTTATTGATGATTAGAAGATTGGAAGCATCTAAGGAAATTGCTCAAACATTGGCTGCATCTCCTAACATTACTTATTTACCAAATGGTAAAGGTGGTGAAGGAGAAGAAGGATCCAAAAATTCTTTATTATTAAACATTGGTCGTTAAAAGAAGGACGGAGGAGTGTAAAATTGTAAATAGGTTCGAAATGTATAAATTGAATAATATATACAAAATACAAGATTAAACAAAGGAAAATGCTCTCTCTCTATCAAATATCCAAAATCACCAATTCATCATTAATTCCAGGAGTGGTTGCACCTCCACTTGAGATCAATGCTTCAATATCAGCCACCTCTTTTACACACCCACTGGTCAAATTAATAATCTCATCATTACTCTTCCCCACCACGATATCATCCTCAACTCTAACCCCAATCCCTTGATAATGCTTTGGCCATTTATCGTCAAAGGGAATATACAAGCCGGGTTCAATAGTAATGACATTCCCATCGACCAATTTTTCAAACCTCGAAATCGAGGGCACGTCATGTAAATCCAACCCTAAATGATGTCCAATATAATGCGGATACAACAACCGCGACACTTCGCCCGCGGTAACATTACCAAATCCGGGCAAATTATTCAATTCTTGTTTGAGCAGTAATACACTAGCCTCATGAATGTCATGAAGGGTATATCCCAACGATTCATCACATAATTCAATACATTTCCTATTTGTGTTCAATACAGCCTCGTAGATATCTCTCTGGGGTTCAGTAAAACCCAGCGGGGAATTAGGCCATGTTCGCGATATGTCAGCACAATACCCACCTAATTTCCCACCAGCGTCAACGAACACCATTTCGTCACGATATAACAAATCGTCGTTACGCGTATAGTGGATCGTAAGTGCGTTCGACCCACTAGCGACCACGGGGATATATGCCAGTTTGTCACATCCGCCTTTGACGAATTGGAAGTCGAGATATTTGGCTAAGGTTTTTTCCTGGCTGATCGGGGTGGTCAGCCCCACGAGTCCCATGGCGGTGTTGAATGCGCGCGACGAGATTTGGGCGGCGGCGTGGAGGACCGAGATCTCGGCCGGGGATTTTATGGCCCGGAGTGGCGCGATGAGGGAGGCGGAGAGGGGGTGGATTGGTTTTCGTGATGTGGTTATTATGTCGTTGATTGAGGATGCATGGGGTGGGATTGGTTGTTGGAAGAAGGTTTTAAATGGGGATTGTTCCGGATGGTGGTTGGTCTTGGGGGAATTGTATTTTTGGTCCCAGTAGATGGACTCGCATGATTGGAGAAGATTGCGAATGTAAAATGGCGCCTTGGCGATATCTTCCACTATATCAGCATTGAAATAATCATATGCCCCCTCTAATCCCAGCTTTGCTCCCTCCCATAATTCTTGATGTTTATTCTTGGGTGGGACTAACATATGAAACACGATGTCATCTTCATCACCATTATCATGTTTCTTTTCAATAATGGCAATGGTATCAGGTTCATTCCAACCAGTGAGGTAGAATAAGTCATTATCTTGTTGAAAATCATAAAATACTGCTCCTGAACTATATTTCACGGTGTTCCCCACGAGGATGGCGATTGATTTTGCAGGAAGTTTTTTAGATAGTTCGAGTCTTCTATTGAAGTATTCCAATGCCGAGATCCCCGGGGTTATAAACCCTGGAGTTGGGAGGTAGTGGGGTCTGGATTCATGAGTTGGTTGACCGGTGGGATAGGGTGCGGTTGGTTTTGGTCTGGTTGCAAGACTAGTGATTGATCTATGTGAGATGCGAAGGGTTTTGATTGTCAGTCTGAGTGACATTGTGGAGAGACTTGCCAATTGGTGAAGGTGGATCTATAAATGAAGGAAATGATGAAAAGTTGAATAGAGATGGAAGTGAAAAATTCAAAAGTCATTTACTTTTTTTGTTGAATTAAATATGTTTAAACAGGGGACTTCATGACTGGTTCATTGAATAATGTCAAGAATTATATATGATGAACATAAAGGATATTGTCTAACACACGAAGATGAACTATCTGATGACACGACCACAACCCCAGCAAAGCTGACCAACGGACTTGACCAACTTGCATGGGACTCAGTACTTCCACCCATCACTAATGATGATGATCATGATAATGAGGACAATACTCCGAAGCAAGACCCGCTGACCTCAGAACACGCAGGGGACGCAGGAGGTGAAGCAGGACCACACACCAGGTCTAAAAAGTTAAAAAAACTGGAAAAGAAACAACTTCGACAGGCTAAAAAGATCAATGCTGCACGAAAACGACAATTACGTCGACAACAACAACTATCCTCCACCACCACCAATGGCGATGATGATGAAGAATTCAATCCATATTTAACCAAAATCAAAATTCGAAATTTACATAATCAACTAATACCTCGCACAACGGCCGCCAAATCCCATCAAGATATAAAACTTGTTCAATATAATTCAATTGCATTATATACATCCGACATTGACCATTTCTTACCGGGGCAATGGTTGAATGATAATAATATTTCTATAATCTATGAATTAATCCACCAATTATTCCTTCTCCCACAATCATCCATTCTCAACCTGCAGATACAATTGTTATATCCTTCATTAATCCAATTATTCCTCCATATGCCCGTTAGTGATGATTTTGAGAATATCCTCCCCGTTAAAGATCTTCAACAGCTGAAAGTTGTATTCATGCCCATGAATTTATTAGATGACGATGATGTGAGCAAGATCGATTTGGGACAGGATGATATGGGTGATCATTGGGTGCTTGCTATATACTCGGTGCTTGAGGATCGGGTGTATGTGTATGATTCCATGCGGATCGAAGAGAACGATAGTAATGATGACGAGGCGAATCAAATGATGTTGAAGTCGGAAAAACGGCAATATGATGAATTATGTCGGCGGTTGGAATTGTGTAAAGGTGTATTTAAGAATAGAAAGAAACCGCTTTCGGTCATATCGATGAAATGTGATCAACAAATGAATTGCGATGATTGTGGGGTGTATGTGATTATGTTTACTTGTTATTTAATTAATCGGTTGATTAATGATAATGAAAAGGGGATTGATTTTGATATTGCCAATGTCAAGTTTAATTCTTTAGATGCGAGACGATATATATTGGAATTAATTTATAGATTATATTGTATAAAGAAATAAATATATAGATTGATAGATTGATAGATGGGAATCTTAACTAAAGAATTTTTCCACAAGGATATTCTTCATTACACTCGCTAATGCATCTCCCTGTAGATTACGATTCATTTGATCAATCTTATCTTGGAGGTCTAAAGTAGGTGTATTTTTCTCCAGTTGGGTATGGATGAATTTCGCTTGTGATGCAATATATCCTATCCCTGATTTATCTAAGCCCAAGGCAGTGATACATGAAATTAATTGATTGGTAATGGTGCAGACAATGATTGAATTTCGGGAATCATAACCTAATAATTCCACCAACTTTGTTGCTGGTATTTGTCTAGTGGCGGAGATTATTACCATGAAATTCTTGAGATCAATTATTAATTTCATATACTCGATAAAAGCTGAAACTCTTGTGTTGGTTGTTTGTAACTTTGATCCTGGTACTGGTAGATTATATTCAAGGTATGCCACAAGAGTATCTAAAAATGGTGATTCATCGGGGTTTAATGCTGTCAATACTGGGGTTAATTCTCGATTAGATAATGGGACTAATACCTGATTATACATTTTATATTCCAAGGAATCTTCATTTTCATTAAACAAATCAATGAGTAAATCATCAGGTCCAATATCGATTAATGATAGTGTATAAAATGATTTTAGAAATATCGATACAATTGCAAACATCACCAATAGGTTTGATTTTATAATTGATGTATCATTGATTAAATATTTCAATGGCGATTGATTATTATTCTTGATTGGATAATTGATAAAGAGCATTGCGAATTCTTGATAAAACTCAATAAACTTGAATTGCTTGAATAACATGGACAAATTCAAGAACTTTATTATCCAATAGTAATATAACTCATCGCAATTACCTTGATCATCTTGTTGTAATGCATTAAACATGGTTTCATTTTTTGTATAATAAATTGAAACCTTCTTGAATGTTGTTTCCAATGGTTTAAATGAACTACTTGATAATAACAATTTATCACCACCATCCTTGGAGTATATTACTGAAGACGATTTATTTATTGAATATTTATTATCATCCAATGGGAACCAAATCAAATGGAATACATTGATTATATATTGTAGGAATAAATATTCGACATATTTATTCAGACGTAATGAATTAGGAGTAGATGGCTGAGTTGAAAATTGAACAACTGTAGCGTAGTTGTTTAACAATTGGATAGCATCATGATACTTAGTTTGGATTAGTGATATGATAATTGCTTGTTTTGTCAATTTGAAAAAGTCAGTACAATTGCTTGGATCCAATGCTTCATGTTCTTGAACCATCAATTGTTGACATTTGTCATTTGCTTGTTTTAGAACGGATTGACACGATGATTCAATTTTGTTAACCCATTGGTTGTCATAGCGGGATGCTATCTGTTGTGATTTTAAGTAGTCTAATAGGTATGTATATGAAGGGTGTAATGCTTGATATTTATCCATTAATGATAGACATTGAGTGGATAACTTAGTGATTAGTTTGTGGTTTGATGATGGTAATTTAGATATGGTGTATGTTAATTGGTTAATAGATAGGAAATCTATATCAAAGTCAGTTGGATGTGTGTTCATTGTGTAACGAGTGGTGATTGTCTTGGTGGTAGTAGCACCAGTGGTGGTGATAACCATAGCTGTAGTTGGTTAAGCTCTTTTTTTTTTGGTTGTTGCAATAGTGTGCATATACAACATAGATATATAAGTAGATATACTACAGATAGACTATCTAGATATATACATACATAGATATCCACTGTAGTAAATAGTCATTAAGTTCATTAAGATAGGTATATACTGTATATATATACAAGTAAATGGTTATAATATGATTCTACTAGTCAGATAACTCAGAGTTATATCATACAATATTTCTATAATGCCCCACGTTAGTGGTATCCAAGTACTCATGGTTAAAGAACCAGCTTGATAGATACTAGCAATGATTAAACCAATGATAGCACCACTACAGAACCCCTTAAATAATCCAACTAGTATGTAGAATAACATAATAAACATACAACTAGACAATTCAAACATACCAATCTCCATTCTATGACGATATTTATTTAGTAGATTACTAATAGCCGATAATGCCCCAACTATAATGTATAGCCCACCAAATAGGATTAATGACCAAAACACGGTGAATTTCCAGATATCCCATGAATAGTATAAGAATGAGTTTTGATATTGTTGTTGATTGGATCCTAATGGCCAGAATAATGATGGGAATTTAGGTGTAGTGTAACCTATGGGTACATTCAATGAACTTATAAATAGTCTCATAGTGGTACTTAGTTATACTTATATGTATACTTGTAATGTAGTAAGTTGTATGTGTTTATTTATATTTAAATGTACATAGTTGTAGATATACAGTATATATATCTATCTACTAAATAGTCTATACAAAACTTATAATGCATTAATTATGTCAATAAATAAATAAATAAATAATTGAAAAAAAAAATCAATCTCGAAAAATTCATTGCCACTCAATACATTCACTAACTACAGCCAACTATTACCAACTAACTAACTAACTAATAGCGTTTATTAGTATCCACTTCCAATTACTTTCCAAAATCATATCAATTGCATAAAACTATAGTAGATATATATAATATTTATATATATAACAAAAAATACAGACGCACAACAAAATAACTAAATCATGTCAAGAAGATACGACTCGAGAACAACCATCTTCTCACCAGAAGGAAGATTATACCAAGTTGAATACGCCCAAGAAGCTATATCAATGGCTGGTACTGCAATTGGTATATTATCACCCGAAGGTGTTGTGTTGGCTTGTGAAAAGAAACAAACATCCAAATTATTGGACAATGATGGGTGTCCTGAAAAATTATACCCAATCAATGATAATATGATTTGTGCTGTTGCTGGTATGACTGCTGATGCGTCCATCTTGGTTAATAACGCAAGAGTCACCGCCCAACAATACCTCAAAACTTATAATGAAGAAATCCCTTGTGAAGTATTAATCAAACGAGTATGTGACATTAAACAAGGGTATACCCAACATGGTGGGTTAAGACCATTTGGGGTCAGTTTCTTATATGCTGGTTATGATGATAGATATCAATTCCAATTGTTTACTTCCAATCCAAGTGGTAACTATAGTGGTTGGAAAGCAACCAGTATTGGGGCTAACAATTCTGCTGCTCAAACATTATTGAAGAAGGATTATAAAGATGAATTGACTTTAAAAGAAGCTTGTCAATTGGCAATCAAAGTGTTGAGTAAAACTATGGATGCTTCGAATCTTAATAACGAGAAATTGGAATTTGCTACTTTAAGTTTAAGTAAATCACAACCAGATAAAGTCATTCATAAGATTTGGTCTCCACAAGATATTGATGATTTAATTAAAGATTCAGGAGTATTAGATGATAAACATACTGATGATGAGTAGATTATGTATACTATGTATATAAAGTAATATAAACATAGCAATATAAAACCGTGTATTAGTTAAATATCTTCACCTATGAAAACAATAATAACAAAGTGACCATAAATTTTCATTTGTTCTATTGAATTTCAAACAGCAATCAATCTTTCACTGCTTTCTAATCATTGCTTAAGTATACACACAATGGACTTCTTCTCATTGGGACTTACCGTCAACTCACGTAAGTCTCAACGAATACTTTCGAAGATTAACAACAACAATCGCATTTCATTACAAATTAAACTGAAATTAGAAGAATTAAATGTACTCACCAAGTCATTCTTAACTGATGAATTGGCCACTTATTCCGATATTATACAACAACAGAAACAAGTGGCAACTATATCTACATCATCATTGAACCAATTCAGATCATTGCAAGATGCTTTCAGTGAATTATACTTCCTTTTGGATTGTGAAAACTTCCAATTTAAAACCATTGTCAATCTTGAATTATCCCAATTACAAGCAATCTACTCCAAGATCCAATCACCAGATCTTACACCAGATATTCCCAATGACTTGAAATCAGTTACTTCAACAACGATAACTTTAGTCAATTGTTACATGACCTTGCTTTTGCTTCTTAATTTGTCCAATTCAATTATTTATAAAACATTAGTATTAAAGAATCAACAAGTATATTGGCAAAGTATTCATAATTCCAATCGTAATAAGTTAATCTACTTTATACAAATATTACCTCACAAATTGTTTCAATTCACTAGTGACTTGCTTGGTAAAGCGGCTGATTTATTAGACAATGAACAGTTTAACGATGAAGCATATAGGGCAAGTGATGGGGTTGGAACAGAAGAAGATAATGCTGTGTACGGATATTGGTCATTGTTTAAGTATTACTCAACTGCATTATACACTTATATCAAGAAAACTGCAACTAAAATTCTTATTCATAATAACCCGGGAATGTCATTCTTGACAATTTCTTCCAAGGCATCTTCATTGACTTGGTATAAGAATTCAGCTAGATTTTTGATTTCAGCACCATTTGCAATTGCATCAAAGGAGGTTAAATATAAATTGAAGTTAATCCAACAAGAAATTGATAAGAATACCTCCATCATTGATAAATTGATTAAAACTAACACTAATGATTATACCGAGACTTTAGCCTCATTAGAATCAATTCTAAACTTACAGCATCAACCATCCGACCAACAAGACAACCACCCGCGTATTTCCCAAATGCTCACAAGCGTCATTGAACTCGATAAACAGAAATACCCACAAACCGACAAACCATCGTTTCTCACCCGTTATTGGCCACTTATCCTCTTATTCCTTCGCTATGCCCCGGGGCAATCCATCAACCTCTACAACAACTATGACGAAATCATCTCATGGGCAAAATACAACACCATCGACCCATTGACGGGGTTCATCAAAAACTGGGTCATCCAACCCATTTCCCAAATGTTATCAATCTTACGTCGTGATGATGAACTCTCAATCACATCCAAAGACTCGCTCAAATCCGACATTGCCTCGCTCGAATCAATGATGGAGGAGTTCGCCCGTGATAACAACATCCCCGACATTACACCCGATATAATCAAGCACGATGTTTCCAATGGTGATATGAGTCTTATTATGTCGCGATATGAACAGGAAATAAAATCACCGGTGAAGTATATCCTTACAGGGTCATTACTTCGCTTGATCTTGATTCAAGTGCAAAAGGGTAAAGTCGACGGTGGGGTCGCCATAAATGGAATCGATAAATTATTGAAGTCGCAACAATTGGTGTTTGGAATCGTATCGATGAGTCCATCGTTGGTGATTATGTATTGGGGATATAAGTATCTAACTGGCGCTCGGCCAGTAGTTGTGAATGGAAAGCAAGTGAATGTGGTTTGTTTGAAGAGTTTGAACAATATTGAGAATTTATTAATTATGATTAAGAATAATATAGAGGGGCAGGATGAAGAGGAAGAGGAAGAATATGAAGGGAAATTATTAATTGAGATCATTAATTTGATTGTGAGTTCTGAATTATTGATCCCGAGGGAATTACATGATGATTGGATTCGTGATTTGAATGAATTGAATAATAGTTTATTTGATATTGAAACAAAATTAAACCTTGTCAGAAAAATTTGGAATATGTATGGACATTACTTTAGGTAGAAACATTATATATATATATATATATATATATTGTATATATTAAAACCTCAATGAAAAACCTATAACTAAAACATAAAATCATCACACCCATAAACAATCATTAAACCAGAAAATGAAACTCAACAACCCAACAACTGATTCTTCGGGAATGTATACCCCCCCTCTTCAAACAACGTCAAGTTAATATTTGAATAAATATTCAAATGCAGTCGAATATAGTCCTGCGTAGGATACTCTTCAGGATCACACCCCACATTAACCTGGCCCTCGGGTTGATATACCCTCACATAATCAATCTTCATGGTCACGGGGAAATTAATCGACGGCCAATCAATATATGCCCAACTGTTGGACAATCCCAAATTCATAATTATCGACATTGGTTCTTTCGAAATGGGTCGGGTTCCAATATTCCCATTGGGGTATAATGCTTGTGCATGTACCGTGAATGTTGGTTCATCGCCAACAAACCACAGAATATACCCAGTGAGATCATCATGGAGATACTCAAATGCAAATTTCTGATATTGAGCATTAGTATCCATTTCATACCACGTGAGATTAAGGGTCGTGGTTCCTGATATTGCTTGTTGGAAGGGCCCACCGGCATAGGTGTTCATGGTGGTTATACTAGCATTATGAATTTCGATAAAATCATAATCGGGGATATACCAAATATCAAACGGGGCGATTTGGACCGATTGGGATGCAACACCAATATTCCCACTAGGTGAAAGACCAACAGCGGCTTCAATCAAATCAATCTCAGGTGCACCTCGACCTACACCCGGGTTTGGATGATCCTCGCCGGGGCAAGTACATGAGTTTAATCGTTGTCCTGGTAAATAACTGATCCCATCAGGAGAGGATTGGTTGGCGGTGATGCCAGCATCACAGGAATTATACGAATAGGGCCAAACACCATCCGTAGTTGCCAGATATCCTGGTCTACCCAAATTCCCCATCGTCCACATCCCGGGCCATAACCCAGAAACATTGCCGTATAAGGGTAACTGCGCTGACATTATGATTTTCCCCTGGGTGAAGCAAAATTTATTCCAGCTTTGAAGCATACCACTACGATAAAATAAATCATGATTCTTGAATGCATCCATGCGAAGTTGTAATGTCCCATTAATTGTGGTTACAGCATCAGGATCATACCATTCCAAATCTCCAGTTACATGATATCGATAATCAGGAGCTTGCCAAAATTGATCATCACCTTCATAAAAAGTCCGACCAATGGCATTGAATTCATCACTAAAAACCAAGTTCCAGGTACTGCCATCTTGTGCTATTATGGTTTTTGCCTCTTCTGGAGTATCCGGGTCGATTAATGATGTTCGTATGGCACTCAATGCTGGATATTGGTATAATGTGAGAATAGGATAGGTGGGATACCAGGGTGTATAGTGATGCGTCGGTGTAAATGTAAGTATCGGTAGCGCAATAAACACCATACCAGCAGCAATAATCAAAAATAAAAAACTCAACAACCCTGAAATTGCTCGTTTATCAGCCCGTTTCAAATCATACCAAAACCGATTCTTATCATAAATGACATCATTTACCGGGTTGGGATTGTGTAATTCGTCATCTTCTTCCTTCTCATCGATATGTAATGGGAATAACAGTGTTGGGAACCCTCCAAAGGGGTTGAAATCGATACTTTCTGTCATTGATGATGCCGTCCTGGGAGAAACCACCGATGCATGAATCCGCTCAGATCGGTTTATGGATGGGTAACGATTGTAATCGGTCGCCAGTGACACTCGAAGATCTCCCACTTTTTGGGCACTCGTTTGTGAGATGACGGCAGTAGAACCATCGGCAGTGGATGATTGGCTAAGGTTGGTAGAGTCATTGCTTAATAATCGTGTTGAGGACGCATAATTAGTCGTAGCTGTAAATGCCCTTGCAAACAGTCCTGACGCGGTGGTTGTGGAAGATGGCAGATCCAATTGAAATGCGAGTGATCCTTCATCATCGAATGCATGAAATGAAATATTGAAACCTGAATCTCCGTCGGAGCTGTTGAATGTAAGATCTCGATCAGACATGTAACGGAAGATGTATTAGTTTGGAAAGACGTCAATTGAACAATGGCTGACAATGTAGCGAGTGTGCGATAAGTCAATGTACCGCTTTGTTAGTTCTTGGTATAATTGGTTAATTGTCCACTTTTCCTCAACCAGGAGATGAGTTGCAACAATTTTTATTTTTTAAGCCGCTTTTTTTCTTAAGGGGTTTTTTTGTGGGGGGAGGAGGGGGGGAATGTTCTGGGGATGAGCCGCGATGACAAAGGGTATAGAACATGTGTACGCCCACCAGCTTAAATAACGATTGAATGTATTATCAACTTTGAATAACGATTGAATCGTGGAACACTTTTGATCGTCGGTTAAAGAAAAGAAAAGAAAGGCAAAGATATATAATTTGTCTAAAACTTTTCCAAATGGGGGGTCATTTCAAATAATCCTGGTTATGAAGATTTTTTAGCAATTGATGGATGATTAATGATCATAATAAAAATAATAATAATAGCGTTTCAATGACAGATTGT
>JAKUCC010000746.1:0-13500 GCA_030563365.1 Hemisphaericaspora xylanilytica
ACTGTAAATCATTCTTAATATATACAAATTGAAGAATAACGTATATACATGGTGCAATCACCAAAGCGAATTATATTTATATATATACGCAACTAAAAAAGACTGCCTCTAGTTCATTTAGACTTGTGGTGCACCTGGAACTGGGTTACCATTTGCATCAACTAAACCTTGTTGCATCAACATTAATTGTTCATTACCAGCAGCTTCATATTGCAATCCTAAACCAAGTCTTGAAGATTTCTTAAATTGGTCAATTTCACCAGAAAATAAGACAGAAACAGTTGGTAATATTCTCTTTTCTAAGAATGCACTAACCTTACCATTAGAATCCAATTGACCTCTGAAAACAGCGGTACGGTATTCATATTTTGCACCAATGGTGGTTTGACCTTCAATGACTGGTTCGAAACCAATAGTTCCCATAACTGGATCAGCAACTTGCTTCATGGTAGCACCAACTTGAGTTTCCAAACCAGCTTCAACGTGGTCAGAAACCTTTCTCCAAAATGAAGCAATCAAAGCACCTTGGGCTTGGATTTGTGCAGACGCAATCCAATTTCCAGAGTTGTAACGAGCTACATATGAGACAGCGGTGTCTGGTGGGTTGACTGGTTGTTTAGAATACATGGCTTCTAAACCAACAGCGAACTTTGGACTTAAAGATTGCAACAACGAAGCAACAGCGACACCAGTAAATCCACCATACAAGAATGATGGGTTCAAGGTCTTGACGTTAACCGAAAAATCACTGGCTTGGTAGTCTTGTTCAAATTGAACCATGGATTGTTCACCTTGGGCTAATTGCAAAGTCAATTTAGAAATGTTGTGCTTATCCCAACCATAGTTAACTCTACCGGAGAATGACAAAGAGTTGTCAATGTTACCTTGGAGGAAGTAGTCATCGGTGGCATATAAGGCTGAGAATGCATATGGTGGCAAGACTTCAGATCCGATGGACAACGTGTGGGAGGTTTGGAATGCTGGGGACATGGAGAAGGCCTTGTTTAAATCAGCTCTTAATCCAGTGAAAAAGTATTGATTAACAAAAACATTACGAGCAACTTCTTGGTTTAAGTTTTCAATAGTACCAGGGTTAGTTAAACCGAGTGATTTACGGTGTTCACTTATAGTAATATAAACATCATTAATGTAACTGAAAACAGGGTTGGATGACCACAACCCGTTAGACTTTGGAGGTTCTGGAGTAACACTAGGTAAGGTTGGGATACTCAACTTGGTCAAGTCCCCTAATGGTACAGGGGTTGTCTTTTCTTGTTGTGACATGGTGTGGTCTTTATGTCTTTGAAACGATGAAGGTCTGTTGCGTTCAATCCGATTGAAAAATTTGGAAGACTTTGTTCAAATGATGCGAAGGAAAAAAAATGTCTATTCTGAAATTTACGCAGCATGGATTGGTCTCTTGGCAGGAACAATGGTTATACGCGGTAAATTACAGTATGTTTTTGTCACGTGAGCAATGAATAGGATTGGTGGCCGGCTCCGCTATTGGTTATGTATTGTTTGTCTACAGAACTGGTACAACGCTGACAGATTCATAGTTTTTGGTATCTATATACATTTCATTCTTGTTGACATATGAACTGTAAGCTTAACGAAATCATTTTGATTAGTAATCTTCCGAACTAACTCTAACTTCTCTAATCTAGCATGTACAAGAGACTTAATATATGGTTTATAACGTAAAAAAAAAACATGGAAAGGAAGAAACATCTCTGAGACTCAACGAAGAAACAACGATGCAAGAAAAGTCCGTCTAAAAGATCTTGACTAGGAAAGCTATACCATGCAAACGTCATCAACAAATCAGCCACACGCCTACTTGGTATGAAAATTTTGTGGTCTCCGTCTTTTAGAATATGATGTTGCAATTTGGTTTTTTCCCGAATAAATTGCAAAATTTTTGGGTATAATACGACCAACACACGAAGACTGTGAATGCTGTATCGAAGTCTCATACTGGTGAAAATATAGGAAAAGGTCACTAACAGTTTTGTGAAAGCATATTGGATTGGTTTTAGATTGGCTTGCATATTCTACAATTCTAATGAATTACTGATGCTATGTTTGCAGGAGAGGTTCTAACTAACCTTCGCTATTTTATGTATTCGCCAATGCGGTCTCATGGGTGTCGGAGTCTTCCATTAGAAAACAGTACAAAGAAACACACTATTGTAAAGATGAAGAGGTGCAAAACAGCCTAACCAGTTCCAACTATTTTAGATAACTATTGACAGGAATAGGGGATGTTTAGTTAAAAATCTGATGGCACCCAGGGGAGATTCCCTATGCCATTTTTATGGTTTCGAATAGCAGGCCCCTGCCAGTGGGAGTATAAAGAGAGCGAGAAAACCAGTTTTCTATCCTCATTTCCGAGTGTTGCAAATCTTTGCCAGAAAGCTGATTTCCAATATGATCAGTCACTCCACCTCAGCTCATACTAGTTCTACGACTTTAACGATACCATTACTTGGAATTTAATGCAAAATGACTAATTCATGGGCAACTATCATTTTTTTTTACGTTATAAACCATATATTAAATCTCTTATTCATGGTATATCAACCTTAACCATGAGTAACATGGCTGAATTTCGAAAATAAGTAGAATATAATCGATCAACGAAACATGGAGAAGTTTCATTTGACTGGGCCCAAAACGTAATGCAGACCAAAAACATAAAATCGAGACATAAGAACAACATGGATTTCAAGAAATTGCCTAAACAATCTACAAAGACCTAGGGGTTTTCAGGCGTGCTTAGGAGGTTTCAAACTTTATCGCACATCATCGTAATGGCGATGTTTCTTATGACTTTGGTTCGGAAATATAACACAATTAAATCAAAACTTTAACCCAAGAAATCATAGTCTTCTGCCTTCTCCTTGCAATGGAGAAATAGATGGCAAAATGTCCAAGTTGAATTGCAAAAGTCTCTTTGGTGTAATAGCTGTATAATCTGAAATCGTTAGGGATAAATGGCACTACTTGCGGTTGATGATAAATTTAAAAGAGCCGTGCGTGGTATATTTATGGAGACAAATTCATATCCTAGAGTGAAATCTTGACGTACTCGCCACGCTACGTGAGGCGGTGGAGAAATAAATATTTTGAAATTTGAACATTACTCGGGTTAGAAAAATTATTTTGGTCGAATTTATAGTTAAGTTCGCATTTAAGAATGCTATTCGGCTAACTTTTCGGAGATCATCAAGGAAAACAGTTCCAACTATTACTTTTTTACTGGTAATATTAAGGAAAAACGATTCAGTACTAAGAAAAACCTGATTCGTTAGCGATTTTTTTTACCAGTGAAGCTAAAATTTATGGTTTACTTTTTTAGGTTATAATACACAGGATCAAGGCTTGTTTTTTCCAACAAGAGAAAAATATTTTTTAGCTTAAAACGACTTCGTAACATTTGCCCAATTAGACACATTTGTCTTGTGCGTAAATTATGTTTTGCTTTATATTTTCGAGATACACATTGATATATAACTTGAGAAAGGTTTTGGGTTTTTCAATTTGAAACATTATATACGATTATTTGGGACTTTATTGGATGGTTTACAGTAGTATAAGTTGAAATTCAAGTTAGTTAAATAAAATACTTTGTGTTCTTCTAATTAGTTTATTGGAAAATAATGTCTATTTAGAAGAAAATGTAGAAATTCTTGAATAAATTTTGATTTTAATTTCAAAATTATGGATTATATCGCTGTTAAGCTGACAATATATTCATATTTTGAGTTTTCGTCGGTAATTATATTCATATTTTGTAATTTCGTCTGTAATCATGTGATACATTAGTGTTACTTTTTTTTGTTACTAGAATCCGTCCGGATGCGGAACGAATGTGGCATCATGTGAGCAGTAGATTCAGGTATATCCTTTGCAAGAATCTCTAATAGTTCGAATTGTTACTTTGGATAATGGCCCAGAGAGACTTAAAAAGTTTGGATACAGAATTCTTTAAAGGTGCTGGGAATCAAGCAAGTGAGCTATGTATCCATTAAGAGATACCAAGTATACACCTACATTATTGCTAAATTGTACTAGATATTTATTTTGATTTCGAGAAGGAATGTGCTTCAAACTCACTTAAAACCGTAGTCTGACAGGGTGTTTTCATCATCTTATGATTTGAGGATAGATAAGTTTATTGTTTTACTTTGTAAAAATTTTGGTATTATTTTAAATATAGGTTTTATCTCGATCATATTGTTACAACCTTGAATTTTGTATACAAGATATCAGCTCGTAGCTTGTCACACGAATGTATAAGAGGTCTTCTTCATTGGCGAGTAATGTAGAGAAAGAGTTAATATCGCTATATCAGAAGGTTTTTATTTGATTTTGATGGTATTGATTATGGTTTCGATTCGAGGGTTCCACGTTGTCAGAATATGACTTTGATATTTTTTTTTTACATTATAAACCATATATTAAATCTCTTATATGTGTTGATATGAATAATTATCCATATACTCTTATGTTGGATAACCCCCACCTCTTGATTCCGAACCCCTTACGAAATACTGTGTGATTCATAAAGAAGATGTAAAATTTGCTGTTGGCATAATTAAACCATGATAAGGTTACTTTTTTTGTACGTTATAAACCATATATTAAATCTCCGATACATGTTGGGTTGCGACATGGACGGGAAAGGTATCTCTGCGAGAGTGCAGTGCTCCTTTGTTGTTGGCAGGGGGGAATATTACATTGGCTAGAATATCCACGTGAAGCAATAGTAAAGCCAAGTTACAGAGATATTCGTTTCTGTTTTTGCAATCTCAATAATTATGGGAAAACGTAGTATATGTATGTTGATATTCTAGTAAATAATTTGCTCTTGATGCTCGTTGAGTTAGTTCAGTTCTTGGTATGTTGCTAGTTCAGTTGGTTTGGATTCAATTGAATTGGTCCCTTCTATTAAGTTACTGGCTCGGTTTTGATGATCAATTTCGTACTTTTAACCTGTAAATGTATTTGTGGTTCTTCCGCCTCCTCAACTTCAAGCAATTACATCATCCAATAGCCAACACCATAGATTCAAACCCGAAGTACCAATTAAGATTGCACTGTACTCTTTCACACCAGCGAACGGGTTTGCTTGGTACCGAGGCATAGAAATATGTGGAGTTATTTAATAATATAAACCGTCTGTTGAAAATAGAATAGATCAGTCTAATGTGCTGAAAAGATTTCTTACTGGGCAACTTTTTGCTGGATGTATTCCGAGAAAACGTAAAGGCTGCTCATGGTGATGTAAAATGATATCATGCCATTGATGTGTGCAGCTTGCGCGTCGTTAGGATACACTAGGATACACTTTGAGTAATCCGTGCTCAAATTCAGATGCAGTCAGAGAAGCGAATCACCATTCCTCGAATGGAGTTTCTATAAACCTGCTTACTCCAAAATCTTTGATTGGCGGGATGGTACTATATAAACTAGGCTATATATCTGTTTGGACAACTTGAGAAGGCGGGAGCTCCCTTGGCGGTTGACCGTAGTGAGATTACGTTGTCTGAATTGCCTGAATTTAATTTGGTTAGGAGAGTATGAATTTGTCTTCTGAGTTATAGTGAACGATGAAGATTGGTGAACCACGACTTAGCCAGAATCTGTGTATTAATTCCAGTAGATAAATGGATCAATAGGTCGTTCCAGGTGAGTCGCACAGACGTTTGGGCAGGCAACCAGAAAGGATACTCGATGACGAACCTCATATTCTGGGCGATTTTGGTGCCATCAGGTAGTATTTCCAGATGTGGTGCAGGTTTTGGAAAACTGCAGCAGTATTAGTTCGATTAGGAGCTTGGGTCTTCGTTCATTTTAACGGATTTTCGAGTTTCATTGTTTCGTGGCAGGTGTCATTGGCCACTCTTATGGATGTATATTTTTACATCATGACCGAAGGCATCGAAGACGATAACGAGGTCGAGCTTCGATTGAAAGGAGTAGCCTGTTATCTCACAATTGATTATGAGCAAGGAAAGTTCAAGATATCCCCCTGCTCCCAAAGAAGAACATGACTGAAAGAGGTGCGCTCCGGCGTTTACGAAGAACGTGGGGCATTCAACTATGTGGTCAATATTGATGTGCTCTGTGCAATAGCAGAAAGTCACACATTTTCATCCCATTGGTATACTTTTCGGTGATTCATAGAAACAATTCTCATACATAGGGAAGCACCTTCTGGTTAGTTGCGTTATTAGAATCGTGCATTGAAATGTAATTCTGATTTTCTCGATTCATTGGTAGTTGAGAGTCCGGCAATAGTTTCATCAATTTGTCTATAGTCCAGAGCTACCTTTGTATTTAATTCAAGCAGGTCGCCGTAATACTCATTGAATCGGTTGGTAATATTGCTCTCAAGAATTAAGACTAGGAGAGTGAACCTACTTCATCAACATAATGAGCCTTGATTTCTTTTGGGTGTATGAACTAATGTTATTGGTTCTTCAGGACGTAAATTGTACAGGAATCCATACGTCACAATTTTTTTGGTTTGGTAGGAGCGATTATATATCATTTTCAGAGATAGTGAATTCAACACTGCGGTTGAAGCACTCCTTACTGTGTCTGTACTGTTGATCATAGAGTAAAGATTATCTTGTCGATGCACGCACCTTTAAAATTATGAACTGAGCTCTGCGCACTTCAGGATAATGTGTATTCTGCATGTCGTGCTTAGGTAATGAAGATTGTAATTTTGATAGTTGTTGCCCAATTTTTTCATCTAGATTGAACCCAGGTTATATGATAAAAGTGTATCACACTATGCAAATAAGCAAATCTCCAAACGTATTATTATTATCTCGATACATATCTATATTTTTGTATGTTGTTTTGTGAAAGATCTTCAAGGAGAATTTTCTTTTTTCATAGGAATTGATGTATATTGAACAAACTATATAAAAGCTGCGAGCTATATACTATTTCACCAATTTACATAGGCACCTTGGCTAGAGTCTGGAGGGAGAGCTATTTCCTAGACTATATGGAGAAATGCATCCACACCCGACGTGTGGGACTCCACCCTACACTCGGGGTAGTACCCACTAAAGCCGCCAGCTTGACGATTTCACTTATCCGCCTACGACGACTGCGACCTGATATTAGGCTATCAGTTTCTATGAAAATGGGTACATTACTATAAGATAATAAACACAACAAAATACTAAGACAACCATAAAACTACATCACCTACAGGATTTTTAAAATTTTTATCCCAATGAAACACTAGTTGCCGGTATTTTCTTTCTGTATATCTAACAAGTATAAGAGATTTAATAAATGGTTTATAACGTAAAAAAAACCATTATAACATAAAAAAAAACCCATTGTTTTCCAAGGACACTCTTTATTAATGTCTTTAGGATCACGTGAGCCACACTTGGAGTGGGTATCTCCCCGTTGGTTAGGGGCCGAGTCCCACACGCTGTGCGTAAATGCATTTCCACCACATAGTCTAATAAGAGTTTTCCCTCCAGACTCTGGTCAAGGAGGCTATGTATATTGGTGCTATATAGTGTATTGTTCGCAGATTTTATATAGTTTACTCAATATACATCGATTTCTATGAAAAAAGCACCTCTTCCTGAGAAAAAAATGAAGAAGGAACTTCCCAGAGAATATAGGGCATTTTACTCAGAGACTCAATGACAAAGATTTCAGAGGAGGCATCCAATAAACTCATCAGCTTATTGTATTCACGGGCTGCTCACAAAGTTTCTCCGAAGGTACAAAGAGCTAGACAAATCTTGTACGGTGAAGCCAATACTGGCAAGTCCTCAAACACCTCACGAGTGCAATCGATTGATGAAGATCACGCCCAGACTCTTCTCGGATCAGGACTTATGACCTTGCAGCCCCAAGAAGAAGCATTGTTTAGCGTATGGCCCAAGATCCAGTCCAATATATTGAAATTCTATTGTCCAAATTCATATATAACACGAGAGGATTTTATCAGAGTATACCCCCCACCAAGACAACAAAGGTACGAACCGATAGTATCTGAGTCCTTGACAGAATCGAAACTGATGTTTGATTTTCAAGTTGTCAAGGAAAGGAATGCGTTTGATTTGGCATTTGGAAATGCATATTACCTTATATTCCCGACTCAATTAGCAGCATGTGTATATATGAAAGAGACTGAGTATAAGATGTTGAATGGATTTCATTTGAAGTTCGAATTTGCCCCAATTAATACGACTACGTTGAATAAGATAGCTCCAGAGTTGCTATATTCTGGCGACGAGGATTACGCAATGGCAATTCAAAAGTGCGTAGACATGGAAGTCAAACCACACGTTGGAGTCCAATTTGACAACTACGATGTTCTCAAGGAATTGATTGATTACGAAAAGAGGCAGCGAACTGTACTAGTGGAAAACCTCCCCTTCGGGTTAAAGATGTCAGCGTTAATGCGTCTATTGTGGAACTATAGATTGGACTATGAGCCATTGAATGAGGTATATCGGAATATAAAAATGGACCGATCAGTGCATTTACTCAGATTCACCACGCGTACTGAGGCACTTCACTTTGTGAACAACTTCCACGGGAAGAGATGGGATATTCTTCAATTTAGGGAAAAGGAGATGCCGCTCAATTATCCCCTCTCATGCGAGATTCTAGAGTAGCGTTGATTTCAACAGACACTCCCTTGTAGATACTGTAAATAGATCTTGGATTGGTCGAAATTGTGTACATAGGAGCATGTATTAATTACAATAGAGATTGAAATATGGTGACATATCACACTTGATACATCATACTGAGGATTTAATACCACCTGTTCAAGAGTCAAAAACGAGTCTTAGATAGTTCCACTGAACCTTAGGGATCGGGCAAGTACATCATGAATCCGGAGTAGTTAATCTATCTTGACCTTTATTGAACCTAATTATAATATTACATAAGATATTTCCAAAAAGCAAAAAACGGACATATAGTGTTGTGTCCAACAAGAAGTCAATTACTATTAAATACAACCACAAAGACATTATGAACGGGGTTCGTCTTGACGTTGTTGATGGTGGTGCGACTGCTGGCGGCGATGACCACCATAATTCCTTTGCTGGCCTCCATAACGGTTTCTGTGATCTCTATTCCCATAGCCATCTCTGTTAAACTGCCCTGGACCTCCACCTCTTCTCTTCTGATTTCTGTTTCTTTGTTCCATGTTCAATAAACTTTGTTCTTTTGCGTAATCCATTATTTCTTCAGGAATTCTTAAATATTTAATATGCATTCCTCTAATATATATCTCAGGGATCTTGGTGAATTCTTCACCGTTGGAGCTAGTCTGAATTACATCCTTAAGAGTGAGATTCATCCAGGAATCGCAATTCACTAAATCTCCATTATATGTTTCCCCTGTCTTTAATTCAATTAGAACTGGTTTTGTTTTGGCAGCTGTTAGTAAATATAACGGGAGCTATAATAATTTGAGGTTAGTAATAAGCTTACTTGCGTAATAGATAGGTGGCCAAATAACATACCATTCTTTTATGGCTTGTCGAGTTGAACCGAAGGCAATATTGATAACGGGGATAATGAAACACTTTTTCACTCTTTTGGTGTGGAAAATCTTTTGTGTTGAAGCTTTCTTCTCGAATGCCTATATGCAGGATAGGTACAATCATCAAAGTGAGGTCTTGTTCTTTTTGGGAAAAATGATTCAAGATTTCTGAGGGATGTGCTAGGCATTCTTAAGGTGTGAAGTGCTGCTTTTCTTGATGAAATTAACAGATTAACTAGAAAGCTGTGTTGGAGGATAATAATTGATGAATGTGGCTTGAAACGTAGCAATTGAATAGAATCCTCATCTTGTTTTACGAAAGTTGGAGACTGTTCCGATTTGAAGAAGGAAGCTTTCGAAGATAAGAACTACAACACGATACGGTGATTCAGCAACAAACTTGATCAGCAAGTTTTATTGAGATCTTAGCTTGGTGAGCTCCTTGGGTTTCCAAGTCCTACATCTTGGGTAATTGAAAGCCAAGCTATCTCATTTACAAAATATCCTTCAATAAAGTCAATCTCAATATTTTATAAACTTCAAAGTCTATGGAAAGAATAACTATTTAGTAAACCAGACTTCACTTGTGGTACGTTTCAGGTGGACCAAAGAAGGAAGGTTTGACCCCTCCAAAATCAGCAACAACCTTTTGGAAGACCACACCTGGTTCTAAAGCCCATAACTTCAAAGTATGCTTACCAGCGGTGGAAATTTTGTGAGTAGTATTGTGGACCCAGACATTGTCAGAAGCAGCAGTCAACCAATGATCTGGCATGCTAACAGGGTTCGATGGGTCAATAACAATTTGAACTTCTTGTGGCTTTTCATCATCAATGGAAATGGCGTACTTCAATGGACGGTGTGGATTGGTGTTAAGCGATGGGGAAGTGTAAACAGTAATGTTGGTTCCATATTCGGGAGTAGAGAAGGTGTATAAATCATATTCCAAATGAGAAGATCCTTCATCGGCAGTTTGAGAATCAGCAGTAACTGGGAACAAAGTAACACCAGATTTAGTTCTACCATATCTATCAATAGTGACGTAATGAGTACCATGTTTGGATGTCTTACGAGAATAATTCTCCGCTTCCATAGAAATCAATTTACCAGCTTCAACAAAACCACGGAAATTAGAAGGAGCCTCGTTCTTTTGGATTGGCAAGTGAGCAGAAGGCATACCGAAGTATCCATAAGTACCATTGGAAGAAATGTCAATGAATTCGATGTGGTAACCAGCTGGAGCCTTTTCCCAATCAACTTCAACATTAACTCTTACAGAGTTCCAGATACTGTCGTTATGAGCAGAAATGAAACCAGAAGATGGAGAAACCTTGACGTAATCAGCATGTGGAGAAACCTTGAAGGTAACGTCATCAGTACCTCTGTTGAATATTTCAATAAAAGTACCTTCAGTGTATGGATCTTGTTGAGGTAAGACTAAGGTATTGTTAGAGTACGCAACAGCATTGTACAAGTCGTCACCTGGAACAGCACCTCTGGATTGATCAACAGTAACGCCCATTTCACCACCCAATGAAGTATCGTCAGCTTGAACCCAAGCTACCGGTGGCATAACGTCTCTCATTGGTTGTTGCCAGTAGAAATAACCCAAGTGGGTTTGATCCATCATATGTTGCCATTTACCATTGAGCATGGAATCCCATTGCAATTTCCAAGAATGATCGTCGCCAAATCTTTTTTGAACATAAGTTGCTAACGAATTGGCTTGGTTTCTTCTTTGTTCAGCGTATAAATTGTTCTTACCAGCAGAAATGTAAATATCGTGGAAAGTGTAACCAGCATAAACAGGATGAAGAACTAATTGGAAGAAAGATGGTTGTGCCTTTTTGGGTAATTTATTGTAGACTGCCCATGCTCTGTCGGATAAATCAGACCATTCTTGCAAAACAGTTTGAGCTTCATTATAGTTGTATAAGTGGTAGGTGGTGGTATTTAAAGCTTCATACTTCTTTCTGGCGGCGTAGAAACCATAAAGATCAACAATATCTGCAATCTCAGAAGTGTCTTTGTAGTATTGACCAAATTCTCTGGCAGCCCATGCTTCAGTATATTCCATAATAGTGTTTTCTTTACCCCATTTATCGTAGTTATAACCCAAAGTAATAAAGTATTCAATTGGAATTTCCAAAGGCTTCAAGTCACCAACATTGACAACCCAAATGGTATCAGCTTGTCTTTCTTTGGCTAAATGCATTTGTTCCCAGGTTCTGGCTAATGAAACAGTGTTAATCCATTTATAATCAACTGGATCACCAACATAGTCAAAGTGGAAGTAGACACCAGCACCAGCAGCTCTGGAAGTTTCATTGGCTAATGGCAATCTTCTAATGTTTCCCCAGTTATCATCGACCCACAACAAAGTAACATCTTCTGGAACGGTCATACCTTGTTCATAGTAAGATTGAACTTCCTTATACAAACACCAGACCTTAGGGACTTCAGAAACATCATCGAAATGTTCAGATAGTAAATCCTTTTGAGCACCAATAACATCTTGCAATAATGAAGTTTCAACATCACCAGAAATTGGGTTGTCACCGAAACCTCTCATTCCCATAGTCCACATGTTTTCATATGGCTTCGATCTGACAATACCATCTTCCCAGAATTCGATAATGTTTTGCTTGTTGCTGGTATAATCCCAAGAACCATTTCCGAAAGTTGACCATTCATTAGTTGCTCTCATTAATGGTTCAGTGTGAGAAGTAGACATAACGATACCATAATAATCAGCCCAGTATTGGTTCTTTGGATCATCTTCACCAAACATACTTGCCCACATGGCAGGCCATAAGAAATTACCTCTCATTCTAAGTAATAATTCAAAGACATGGACATAGAATTGATGGACCATGTAGGAGTTGTATTTTCCTTCTGGGAAATTGTTCTTAACCCAGTTTGCCAATGAAGGTTGTTCGTCGTTAATAAAGATACCTCTATATTTGACGCCTGGTTCACCTTGAATCTTTGCTTTCTTAGATACATAGATTTCCTTGTGGGATTGAGGAGCAACATCAGCAAACCAGTACCATGGAGAAACACCAATTTGTTCAGAAATATCATAAAGACCAAAGATAGAACCTCTCTTGTCACTACCGGCAATGACTAAGGCATTCTTGATACAATGAGCCGGATTTTCAACAACATCCATAACATAGGATTCCCATTTGCCATCGACTTTTTTGGTATTGATTTTCTTTTGCTTAACCAAGGAATCAATGAAGGAATTCTTGCCTAAAGTACCAACAATAATTGCAGTGTCAACCTTACCATGAACATTTTTACAAATGTCGGATGTGAAGTTTGAAATTGGTAATGCATCACCAGTGACTCTTTTGAAATCTTCACTTAAATCAACACCGGCACGATTGACACCAGGCCAATCCTTTTCATTGAGGAATAAGGTAGCAGATTCACCATGAGCATGTAATGGTAATCTATCTCTTGCAGCATCAAAGAAGATGTTTTGTACACCTCCCAAGGCATTGACTGCTGTTGCTAAAGCAATCAATGTTGGAATACACGAAAACAACATGATGTAGAATGCTTATTGGTTTTGAAATAATTCAGAAGTCCAAGATTCGTGAGTGGGTTTCAGTCATATTTATACTGATTATGGGAACTCTTTGTCAGTACTCGCATGATAAGCAGCCACAAGTGGTAAGTCTATATTCGTCTCAGCATTCAGGTCCAAAATTCCTAAGCTTCATTGTTGTGTAAATACCAAGGGGAAGTCGGATATACACTAATGTGGGAGAGTCTCCTTGACCTTCTTGGTATTCCTGTTGCGGCACATACAGGTACCGGTGATCAAATATCGAGAATATCATAAAATGTGTCAAGATTTCTCCTTGACCTTCTCTTAGTTATAAAGGTACCGTCAAATGTTGGAACAATAGCATACTGCCCTTCAACAATGGTGACCC
>JAKUCC010000747.1:0-13380 GCA_030563365.1 Hemisphaericaspora xylanilytica
GTATATAACTGCTCTTTATCTGAGTTGATTATATGTTGCTTCTGGTGTAAGTAAGAAAGGGGGTGTGTGTGTAATTTGTTTATAAATATAAAGTTCAAGTTGATTTCGATCCCAGATCTGCAAATCTGATTGAAAGAAGAATTTTTTTTTTTTGGTTTTTTTGTTTTTTTGTTTTTGGTGCCTGTGATTTTTTTTTTTTTTTTTTTTAATTAGTAGTGGACACTACCAACTTGCGCCCCTCTTACTTACTTACTTACACACACACACACACACACACAGTCTCACACACAGTCTCACTCACTGCGTCTGCTTCTAAATTTAGAATAGAAAATCATCGCCCTGACACACCCTTACAAATATACACTACAACACACTACAACACAACAACACAACACTACAAAGTTTTACATTGACATACTACAAAATGATTTAATTGATATTAGTCATCTTGTAGAGTTTATAGTCATCTAACTTCTAATCATCAATCTCATTTTATCATGAACTCCCGTAATCAACGAAGAATTTACGTAAAATTACTCCTTAAATCATCCTGCATATATGCCCACCGCGTCATAAAAACGCTTCGTAATGTTAAATGAATCTGGTAGCCAGTGACACTACAAGCATTTACAATACCATTTAGCCTTACGTATGTCATGCCGTTCATATTGTTTATATTACGTAACATCCCATCATTCCTCTCTACAAATCATGCAATCCATACTCCCTTTATTTCTTTCCTAAACTGTCTTCTAATCCAATTCCAAATCTCAACACTGTTGCAATCCTCTGTCAATCTAGGCTTATACTCCGATGGATATTCCTCATTATACCTCTCCATATCTCCATGAATACAATATATCTTCTTACTATTATACGGCCAGGTATTATCGTCCTCTTCCCATGGTTTCGGAATAGGACTATCTGCAAAATGGACAAGCTTAACCTTGCGGAATACTCTGATGGCATCCCAGCCATTATTCGATCGTTTCTTAATAAATGGAAGATATTGAGGTTCAACCATAAATCGGGCATGCCATTTCTCGGCAAATTCCCCCGTCATGGTGCCATAGACCCGATGAGGTAAGATTCCCACTTTGATATGATTGTTGTTTTTCTTTAATTGCGTGTCCAAATATCTATTCAAAATCTCCATTGAATAATCTGATTTCCTCTTTAAGTTGGCTCGGTTGGTGAATCTCCAATACCATGGATTCGAAACGTACTTCATTAATTCATTATAGGTTTTCTTGGAGGGCGTGATAACCATGACATTGGTGGCAAAGAAATTATCACCATTTTTAAACTTATGATCCTCATAGATCAATTTTGGAAGTAATTCAAATTCTTGTTGAGGATGATCACAATTTCGTAAATCATACACTAGTTTCCTCATCCGAAGACCATATCTCCTTTCATCTGGAATCTCCACCTTCTTCTTAATTCTCACATTGTTCCTCCCTTCAACCACATCATTTAACCAATATGCCTGGGGTAATGCAAAGGCAATCTCACGTGGAAGTTTAAATAATTCATCAAGGTTCCCATATTCAGAATCTAACCTATCAAAATTAATATCAATCCCTTCTGGGACATTGACCAACATTGAATCCGAATCAAAATACACAATCCTATCATATTCAGCCTGGTTAAACACGTGGAATTGAGTGAATGAAGCTGCCCACGTACTTTCATCGCCATAATTTGCCTTTATCAACGATACCGGGCGCAATTCAATATCATACTGATTCGCCAATTGAACTAACCCAGTCCATTTCTCGGGTGAATAAGATTCAAGGATTTGATCGTATAATACAATCAAATTGACGATTTGGGTGTTCCCGCGTCGAAGATGGATGAAATTCACAATTGCTAAATTCAAATAATCATAATTGGTGGAATATTGCATATATGCAAACCTATCGGGGTTGAATTCCTTATCATCGAAATCACGATTGGTTCCATAATAGTTTATCACTTCTTCGGGAAGAACACGAAGACGAGAATCCAATCCGACTTCATTGATCGTATCGGTGGTTTCAAGTACGATGTGGGATACTAAAAAGTAAACGATTATAAATATGGCAATTTTATATTCCCAATTTCGTTGAAATGACTTCCACCATGAATTCCTCTCTGATTCTCGTTGGTCTGATATGTTGTCGGTATCCATTGTTAGGCACTTTATATTCCGGTTGTTGTGAAGAACATTTGTAGAGACTTTTTTTGCAATGACAGATACCTACCAACTGAAAAAAAAAAGATAGCTTTTGAAATCGCCTTGAATGCTCAAATACACTCAATTGCACCTCAAGTATACAATAACAGTTTATCACAGTATATCAAGAGGTTGAGTCTGACCCAAAAGGCAAAAAGATATGCGCAAACCCGGAATCGAACCGGGGGCCCAACGATGGCAACGTTGGATTTTACCACTAAACCATTTGCGCAGTGGAAAATGCTCCGCGACGGGGAATTGAACCCCGGTCTACCATGCGACAAACGGTAATTCTAGCCACTAAACTATCACGGACTTTCTTGAATTTGAATGAGGTAGAAGTTATACACATCATTATGCTAGTAAATTTTTTTTCTTGACTCTGATAAGCTTTTGATGTCAATTAGAACATGCCTCGTCTTTCATTTGATTCATACTTAAGAAAGACATCAAAATATTGGGCTTTTTCCTGATAAAAAGGTGTATTCCTGTCGTTTGTAAATTTTGGATAAAAATTAGCAACATTACTGGATATAATCTGTACTGAATGGTAGGAACGTCCTTTTTAGAGGGAGGATTGGATAAATTTGCAATTGAATCCGAATCATCAACATAAGTGTTCAACCCACCAATATATATAACACATACATATGTAAGTCCTAAACGCCATATCAAGTAATCCAACGGTTTCAGAAGAATCATTTGCAGCTATTTTGAAAATTTGACTGGGGACACGACTTGGGGTTTTATTTTCACAGATTTTTCTTCTGTAACAGTTCTAGCAAAAAATCAATCAAATATAACAGACCACAACCAGGTGTCCTCCCAAGCTAATCAAGCACCAGAACATCATCTCAATGAGTGAAGAATCATTTAATTACTTCACCGATGAAGTCATTCAGGAATTCCAGGGTGGTGGAATGGAGTATTTGATGGAAGTGTTGGAATCATATGATGAAAATGACATTGAGAGTGAAAGTATCATTGCCCAATTGTTTACCGAATTATTACTCACATTAGAGGAGAATAGAGTGGAGTTGGATCATATAATTGAATTTTTACTTCAATCAATTAAGAGCGATAGTATAGCAAGAATTTTCTGTCAAGTTTTAAATGCATTTCCTTCGTCCGTTAACTTAAGACAATTGTTATTATTGATTAGTCGCAAGGAAAACGTACTAAAGCCAGAGACCATCGCATTATATATAAATACAGATTTCCTTAAGGAACTGGAAATTGTTCCCAAGACTGTTTTATCAAAAACTTTAAATAGCAGAATAAGGGATGAATTCTACACCCAAAAGAAATTCAATCTATTACACGAAGAACTTGAAGGTTATGGGAAATTTATACTGGAATTATATCTCATTTTTACATCAGAAGCAGCAGAGTTCCAAGTTGAATACGCAATTCAAATCATTGAAAAACTAATTGGTCATTTTAGTTTAGATCCAAATAGATGTCTTGATTTACTTTTAGAGTTATGTTCTGGACTATTTGTATCGAATGTTACGTTCGCGATAAACCTATTAAAGAACTCGAGATGGTGGCCCACTATTGAGAGCGACAACTCATCAATCGAAACCTTATCAAACGGTGGGAATGAAGCTGCGGCAAAAATACTAGGATTGAAAATCATGCGTTATCCTTCTGGGAAGGACTTACCTGAAACATTCAGGATTCTTATTGCCTGCTTAATAAAGGAAGGCTTCATTAGTTTTGGATCGATTTATAAATATTTACCACCAGATGAAGAAGAAATGGAAATATTGGAAAAAGAACACCAAAAGAGATTGGAGGATGAAGTAATGAAAGCTGGAGCCAATGCGCTCGCATTAGCAGCTCCACTAGCAGATGATGACGATGAGAACGAGGATGGATCCGAAAAGAAATCAGCAAAGGATGCAAAGAAAGTGGAAAAAATTGAAAAACCGAAATCTATAGACCAGTTGTTACGAACTAATTTGAAATTCCAAATATTAAGAGCTTTATTAGGAAACGGAGTTTATTGGCCATCGATCTTCATTCTTTCCAAGTATCCGTTTTTAATTCAAGTGGATGAAGAAATTCCAGTTTTAATCAATAGACTTCTTGAATCAATGATAAACCCATGGTATCAGAAGATTCAAGTTTTTTCTCAGGAAGAGTTAGAGGAGTTGCAGGAACCAGGCAAAGTGGCATTTGGAAGACCTCAAAATGGGGTCGCGTATGAAGATTTTAATGTCAGCGAAATTTTATCTTTCAAACCAACTATAAAGAGCTTTGCTCTGAAGAAGTTCACCTACTTTTATGAAGCTTGGGAAGACAAACTTCCGGTGATAGATTCAACTGAAAGTTTTATTAGTGTATCAAAGGAATTTCTCAAATTTTCAGGTGTTTATTTATCAAAGAATGTTCAATTGTTTATAAAGATTTGTGAAATCGTGACGCATGATTTAGAACAGAATTCCGAAAATAACGAGACAAAAGTCCAATGGCTCCACTACTTTAGAAATTTCATTTTTCCGGCAATGCCCTTAATTGAAGAGAATTCGATAGCAATCGACAAGGCTTATACCATTTTGGCAATGTACCCACCGGAAGACAGATTTAGCGTGTATGGTGAGATGTACTCAGTGCTAGCAAAAAACAATCCATTGATCAAAATGGCGTATAATAAGGCAGAGAAATCGACAAAGGATGTTTTGAAGAGATTATCCAAGGAGAATGTTCGTCCAATGATGAGAAGACTTGCCAAGATCAGTTTTTCGAATCCATTACCGTGCTTGTTAACCATCTTGCAACAGATTGAAAGTTATGACAACTTGAATACATTAGTGGTTGAGACAGCAAGATACTTCAATAGCTATGGTTGGGATAATCTAACTATTGCAATTTTGATGAGACTAACCACAAAAGGCAGAAGCGCTACACAGGATGATGGTATGGTGGATAGAAAGTGGATCCAATCGTTAGCATCATTCATTGGTAAGATTTGTCAAAGGTATCCAAAAGCCATTGATATTCACACCATTCTAGCATTTTTGTTAAAATCCTTCCATGCAAGAGAAAGTGTGGGAATATTAGTATTAAAGGAAATGCTTATATCCATGGGTGGTCTTCAAACAATTACAAATTTGACGTTGCATCAGATCGATATGATTAATTGTGGTTCATCTCTAGAAAAATTAATTTACCGTACTATCAATGATTTGCGATTTGAGAGATTTGCTTCTGGGAAACATCTTGTTAAATGTTTCTTTGAATTAGACGCGGTTAACGAGCTCTTGGTGTTGCTCACGCAATTTTCCAGTAATTTGATTTACAATACCGAACAGACTCATTTAAAGGTTTTAGCCAGTAGAAGCGACGACTTGAATGCAGTGATTAAATTATTTGTTACCCTTGTTAGTTTTTTTGGTAATATGGATGAATTTCAAGGCACTTTGCTACCAATTGATGAACTATTTTTGCAGTATAGAGTCCCCATTGAATGGGCATTTGAACTTTGGCGCCCGAGTATCACCGACTCACTATTGAATAAAAAAGAAACCTTCCATTCATTTTTAGAGAACATCAAACATCAAATTCCACATATAGTTCAGCACGGAGTCCTTGATTTCCTATCCGAGGAGTTGATTGTGTCATTTTGGCTATTGTCGTTGAAAGATATTAATTACTCCAAAGAGCTCTATACGTCAGAAATTTCTAAGCTTGAAAATGCAACCAAAGGGTTGAAAGATTCTATAGCAATCAATATAAGGGATAAAGATATTCCACGAACTACCATAGAAAGGCAAACAAAAGAATTGCGTGAGAATGAGGAATTTTTGAAAGTGTTACCGAAAGACGAAGAATCACATTCCAACCATAATGGCATAATCGCTGGGCTATTAGAGGAACAAGCGCCAGCTTATTTTAAGGCAGAAGAGCCTGCAAGTAAGAAGCTCCAAATTCATAGTTTTCTTCAGTCTTGTGTTTTGCCAAGAAGCATTCATTCTTCATATGATGCGGTATTTTCAGCACGATTCATTTTTAAATTGCATTATTTGAAGACACACAACTACTCATTAGTTGGGTTGTTAGATGAATTAATCAAGACCAAGATTTTATTTGGAACATTATTTACATTGAGTCCAATCGAGGCTGAAAACTTGGGGTTGTTCTTTGCGGACATTTTAAGAACTTTACAAGACTGGAGAAATGAAGCTACATTCAAAGAAGCTGGTGTCTTGAGTGATTCGGAAGGTAATGCTCTCTCATTTGACGACTTTAGGAAACTTACTTACGAATATCATTCGATAATCTTGGAAGAGGTCGAAGAGGCTTTGGGAGTAACAGAGTATATGACTCGAGGAAATGCAATCACATTCTTGAAGAACTTATTAGGTGTATATCCAACAGTTGACATGCATTGTGAAAGAATCTTGGAATTGATTGAAAACATAACTTCAGCTGAAGTAAGAGAAGACTTGAAATTAGCATCGGGAGCATTAATTGGACATGTTAAGTCAAGATCCAAGGAATGGGTCCAACTCTGGGATTTCATACCAATGACTGATGATGAAAAAGATGGCATAATAAAAGAGCAACAAGAAAAGAAGAGAAAGGCTCTAGAAATCAAATTACAAGAAAAAAAGAGACTCATTGAACAACAACAAGAACAAGAGAGGTTAATGAAAGAACGAGAAAAGGAGGAAGAAATCAGAAAAAGAAATGTGATTAATTATGATTCTCAGAAATCTGCCCCTAGACAGGATTCGAGACTTCTGAGTACCACTGCTACAAGAGGAAAGTATGACAATTACTCAAGATATGCTCCAACTCCAAGAGAAATGAGTGTGGAACCAGGTAAGGAAGAAGAAGTTCAACCTGTTGTTCAAAAGAATGGCATTACTAAGGATGAAGAAACAAACCCATCAGAACATGTAAAAGAGGAAAAAGATGCCGAAGTAAAGAAGGACGACAAAGATAATGAGATGAACAAGAACCACCGTAATGATTCCAACCAGACTAAAGACAACTTGGATAAAGATGAAGTGGTATTTGCAAATAGGACACATCCACGTGGTGCACGTAGAGATTTCCAGAGATCAAGCTTTAGTCCAAGCCGTCCATCTGAATCGCTGACGGGTTCACACGAGCAAGGACAGCAGAAACCAAAGGAAGAATCAAAGACGGATACCTTGAAGTCGAGATTATCTCAGGTTAAAGAGCAAGTTAATAAAAATTTGGCAGCAAAGACAATGAAATCGCAAGTTCCTCCAGAAGATCGAGTTTCCTCGACAAACGCGGAAAGAGAATCTAAGTCACGAATCAAGAGTAACACTCCATTACCACCCCAGAGAGAACTTCCTTCAAGACGAGGTTCTTCTTCCCACCAAGTACAGTCACGAAGGACTCCATTGACTCCACACGAACGATCTGGGAGAAGTGAAAGCTCATATAGCCCATCACAAGACACATCATCTTCAAGAACCATGCGGACGTCTACCCCTTCCCAAGAAAAACCAGTAGCCAAATCCAGACCAGCATTACCACCGCAGGAGGTTAAAGCGTCTGCAGCTTCCAGAGTGCCATTACCACCACAAGAAGTTGTTGTGCTGTCAGGGAACTTTAAAGATCAGCTGTCAACAAGAATGTCAACCAGACCACAATCAAGTTACAATAGAAGCAGTTCCACACAGGCACCACCACCACCACCGCCACCACCACCACCACCTCCTCCGGTAAGTCTTAAGAGGAATGACAACTATAATTCAAGAGGATATAGGAATGGGCGTGATCCTTATGCTCGGAATGATGGGTACCACAATAGAAACGACAGACCTAGTGGTCGATACGACAATAAGAGAAAGCCAGACAATTTTGGACCTGGCCGAGGTCATGATAAGAAACCAAGGTATTAGTTTGTAATATTACAGGGGTTATTATATATAGCTATAAAATATAATGTACATTATTTGTTAGTCTTGCTTGCATTTCATATTAGGTATTATCTGTTTCTCCAGTATTTGCAGTTACTTCGACTAGATTAATTGGGTGCAGCGACTGTTCAATTGGATTTGTTTCTTCTTGTGCATTGCCCAACTCAATCAAGAATTGTTCAATCTTATTAAGGGTCTGTTCATGCCACTTTAGATGTCGCCTGAGATCATATTCCCTTGCAAATGTTCGATTACAATTCTTTTTCGGGCATTCTTTCTTTTTGGTGACACTCGCCAGTATAAGACTAATCATCGACTTCCCATTTCCCAACACATTTTCCATCAAGTTCAACGATCTCTGAGAACGTACTGTATCCGACCTTGTTTCGGTAAATTCCACCTCATCCTCTTCATCCGATGAAACTACTTGATAATTCTCGAGATTTTTTAGGTTGGATTCGGTATTCGCCAGTTGTAAGATCTCTTCAAGACGTTGAACCTCATTTGGTTTCAATAGTGACTCGGGAATATTTCCATCATGGAATTGATTATAATGGTCAATTAACTCACTCTTTTTGGCAAATTTACCCATATCACAATAATTACATTGCCAAAGTTTAATCATCTTTTCTTCATCATGACTTATCATATGTGATCGTAACCCCTTTGCCCCGACACATCCTTTACCACAAATGGTACATTTCAACTTTGGATGTAGTTGTTTGACATGAAACTGCAACGCTGACCAGGTTTTGAAATTTGAAAAACATCCAGGATGGTCACATTGATATGCCGGTGCGTCACCATGGTGTCTTAGTTTATGTTGCGCTAATTTATAAGGTCGATTAAATGTCTTATTACATTGCAAACAAGTCAAAGTTTTCTCATGTACCGATAACACGTGATGTCTCAACGACTGATGTTTATAGAATGCTTCATCACATCCTTGATATTGACATTTGAATGATTTCGTATGGGTGATTTCATGACGTTTTAAATGTTGCGAAGTATTGACTCCTTTACCACAAACTGAACACTGGAACGGTTTGGTCGAGGAATGCGATATTAGATGAACGTCTAAATGAGACTTCCGCATGAATGATTTATCACAACCTTCATGGGTACATTTAAATGGCCGTGCATTGGTATGGGTTCTTTTGTGTTGTTCTAACAAGGAAGGCCGGGAGTATGCCTTGTCACACCCATCGAAATCACATAGATATCTCTTTGGCCGAGATGAGGATGACGACGTGCGAGATATTACCGATGCTGTATCTGGATCAGTCATTTTTTGGATGGTATTAGCGAGTGTGTATGTGTGTATGGGTTGCGATGAGATTGAAATTTCCCAATCCCCATAAATCTTTTTCAAAACAAAACGGGGGAGGACTGCGAAAAAGAAGGATTTCGCGTTTCTTGCGCCACAAAACAAAATACAAACGGAGACGTGGTGATCAGGAAGGAGAACGGGCCAACACCTAACCGTCCCTAACAGATGCGTCAGCTGCCTTGGAGAAACACATGGGTAAGTGTCGATTGCTGATACAAACTTCTCTGAGAATATCTGAACGGTTAAATCCAAAATCGGAATAAATTTATTGGACTTCGAAATAGGATTCTATGGATTAGATATCATACACTGTCCGAGGTTTTCATTGTATAATCATGGTCTGTCTTCATGAATGTTCGAGATAACCCAATGAAGGTTTAGAGGGTCTTATATACATACTCCGAGAAGGATTACATAATGCTTGTTGGAGAAGCAACAATTGTCATCGAATTTTTGCAACCTCGGTACCCGATTTTAAGTCCCAATTGCACATATTTGGAATAGTATAAGGCTATCAAACTTCATTTAGGCAACCATGCCTCATAAAATTTTATATAACAAGCACCATCGATGAGAGAAGGTACCATTTTCGGGAAAATTCTACGGTATAACACAAATTGTTGAGATCCTCACTCAACAAGCTTCGTTCCTCATGGCCCAATGGTCAAGGCGTCTGGCTACGAAATCGTAACCACTTCTCGGTTGGAACCAGAAGATTCCAGGTTCGACTCCTGGTGGGGAAGCTTCTTTTTTGTTGATTTGCTTGAATGAAACTATAAACAGGAAACATTAGTACAAGTTGATCCTTCTTTATTTTTGCAGCAAAATGGCAGTACAATAGTCAGTCAGTCAGGATTAACTTTTGAATTGTGCTTAGTAACTTTAAATTTTGATTTCTTTTTTTTTTCTGTTTAACAAAGGATAATAGAGAGACATGTGAGAAATTACATCATGATGATTGACTGTAGAGAGACAGCAGGGTAGAACACAGCCACAAACGTTAAGACAAGTAGCCAATTGAAGCATTGTCTAAACACCAAGAAGCCATGCTCCCCAATAGAACAACCCTTCTCTTGCAAAAATCGGGTGCACCATGTTCATGTCTACAAGCAAGAAGAGCACTAACCGAATAAGAAAAGCTTCAACATTGCCATTGAGTAGATTTTGATCAAGCAACTGGATTCTTGAAAACTCTTCACTGTATTTCACCTTAATAGAGACAAGCAAGCTTTCTTTAGTTTACAAAAAGTTTCCACTTGCTTCAGTTGGATGGTCAACTTTGTGGGTGTTATCGGATAAGCAAAATTCTTAGTACCCGAACTAATCCGGGTAATCACCAAAAGCCTTAGGTCGAGTTCCGTACGCAACTCAACGCGAGTAAACTGCAGTCAACAATTCCAATTCCCATTAATTCCGTTGCTCACAAAACAAGGGGGCTGCCACCCATAATTTCATATTTCAAGTTATTTCCAACCCCATTTGATTACAGAGTAGGTTACATACACAAACACACATTACATTAATCATTAACCATGGGTATCAATAATCCAATCCCAAGAAGTTTAAAGAATGAATCAAAGTATGTCATTTTTCTGATCGATTCGAGAAATCTGGAGGAACCCACCGCATTACTAACCTTGATCAACTTTATAGAAAAGCCGCCAAAATTTTATCATCCTTTGTTAAACCAAACCAATTGGCAGGCCCAGACCAAGTCATCCCACCACGAATCTTAAAGAATGCCAAAGGATTAGCCATTATCACCGTGTTGAAGGCAGGATTCTTGTTTTCCGGTAGGGCAGGATCGGGGGTGCTCGTTGCAAGATTGCCCGATGGATCATGGTCAGCCCCTTCTGCGATAGTAACTGCCGGTGCAGGTGTCGGAGGACAAATTGGTGCAGAATTGACAGATTTTGTCTTTGTATTAAACACTAAAGCAGCAGTGGATACATTTGCCCAAGCAGGGTCGGTGACGTTGGGAACCAATGTTTCTGTGGCTGTGGGGCCAATGGGGAGAAATGCAGAAGCCGCAGGTACTGCATCATTAAAATCAGTGTCTGCTGTTTTTGCTTATTCAAAAACGAAGGGGTTATTCGCTGGGGTCTCGTTGGAAGGGTCAGCAATTGTTGAAAGAAGAGAGGCAAATAGAAAGTTCTATGGTAGTAACTGTAAGGCGAGAAATATTTTGGCTGGTCAAGTTGAACCACCTCCAGCTTGTGAATCACTCATGAGAGTGTTAGAATCAAGAGCATTTAACAACAGACTTCCCTATGAAGACGATGAATATAACTCGGATTATTATAATGATATTCCCGATGATTTTTCTTCCAGTAGTCCATCCAGAAGAAGTCGTGCCACTTCGGACGCGAGAAGAAATAGAGGGCGCGATGATGACTATTCAGATGACGATTATTCAGATGATTATAATGACTATTCGACGTCACGAAATAGAAGGACAGGAACCAGAGGGACTTCACACGGTTCCTCTGCAGCTGCATCGAGAAAAGCAACCGATTGGGAAGACGACGTTTACGACTCAAGGTATAGAAGAGACGATGAGGTAGACAGGTTAGGGGACCGATTAAACAGATCGAGGATAAGTGACAGGAATGGAGGTGGTAGTACGGGTCCAACAAGACCACCAGCGTCCTCGAAACCAAATTTTGGAGGACTTCCAAAGACGAATGCTAATCAAGCTATTGCTCTTTACACATTCAAGGGAGAACAACCAGGCGATTTACCATTTAAAAAGGGTGATGTCATTGACATTATAAAGAAGAGTGAAACTGTAGATGATTGGTGGACTGGTAGAAACAATGGTGTTACCGGGATTTTCCCCGCTAATTATGTAGAATTGATTTAGAAAAACATTGACAATTTCCTTCTTTTGTTGTACAGTATCATGGATTGCTATATAAGCTATGTAACTTTCTTGTTTCCAGATGCAAGATCATATTAGCAGTACAATAATTTTTAATTAAATCTTTGATGTGCATTATTCTCAGAAATCGGGAATATTGTAATTGAATAACGTGATATTTGGTATCTTTACCAATGGGTGCAAATCTCCATGAGATCAATTTCCCAATTCTTTTAAAATACGCGAGCAATTCTCGTTGGGGGATAGTGGCGGAAACCCCCCAGATATAAAACACCACTCGCGGATATGGGCGCGCAAGTCGAACTAATCGCATATTGATCTCATTTAGGAAGGGAACCACATCTTTACTATTATACACATCAAACGCGCCATTCTTCCTGAGGATAATGAAAAGGATTCCGAAAATGGGCGAATTCATACGTAATAGTCTCACGAGGAATGTGTCATCTTTACAATGAACCAATATCGCCCCTCCATTGACTTGTTGAGAATAATCAATTTGATGATGAATATCTTTAACCAATTTGTCCAAGACTGATTTGGCATGTTGTAGTTTGACATAGATCAAGATGTATTTGTTCCAACATACCAATGGTCGTAATACCCATTTGTATTCCTTGATCCTGACTCCGGCTGCTTCGCAAAACGAATCATGGAGGGGGACTTTGACGCTCAAGGTGATGATTCGATATTCGGTTGGTTCGATAATTGGCGGTTTTGGTTTTTCATCCTCGGTTATTCCTGGTAGTTGGACAATTGTTTTCGTGCTTCGAGAGGTACTTCTTCTCAAGCCTTCAAAAAGAGACCTGAAAGCTCTGGCCTTAAACATTGACGTCAATCTCTTGTTGAAACGAATTGAATTAGCCGCTGATACATGAAGTAAAAATGTCAAGTAAAAATGTTGATTAGCGTTTATTGAGTTAATTCTTTTTCTTTTTTTCGCAACCAAAATGGAAAAAAAAATTTTGCAGCATCAAACTATCTACATTAATCTAAATACTTCATTTACAAAATGATTAACAACAACCCGACCTTCATCATATGT
>JAKUCC010000748.1:0-13296 GCA_030563365.1 Hemisphaericaspora xylanilytica
CAACCGCATCTAGCGCGCAAGTGACACCCACTGTTTTGCCTTCAATTGGACACCTTGGTGACCATCAAGGAGGAATTGTTTTACCTTCGATGAAGAGGGAGAATGAGAATGAGATTGGCGGAGGAAATGATGGTCAAAAGAGGATCAGGTTGACTTAAGATGTTAGGGTGTCGATGTACATATACTTTTGCTGCTTCCTGGGAGGGCACTTTGCTTTGCCCAATGTATATTAGTTATTATTTGGATTTATCTTATGTTTATTATGTGTTTTTAATATTTATAGTTTGATTTTTATTTATACAGAGATTAATGGCTGAGTGGATATATATTATATGATTTTTTACTAATAAAAAGTATTTAATAGTTTGTCTAGAGAGCAGTCGACTTGTAAATATTGCGATATACTCACCGGTTAACTATGGGTGAAATCAACTGGTGACCAACCTCAAAATCTAGGATATGAACAAAGTTGCCAGTATAGAAAGATAGTTGATTCGCATATGTAGATAACTGACGACATTTGTTTCTTTCAACATATCTACCAGACTCTTAAATGATTGTTTCGTTATAGGAGTAACATTTCACATCATCAACGTTTCCAAACGCTCCCATGGTTTAGGTTGTAGTGTTTTATAAACTAAATAGCAAAGCAGGTCAGATATCCACCTTCTTTGTTTTCGGATCCGTAGTATAGCAAAATGTCCTCTCAAAGAAAACCGCTATGCTTTATACTAGGATCAACTGAATGGCTTCACTGTCGTAACATGGTGATCTAAAGGAAATAGCTCAACAGAGCTAGATCTCGTCCTCGAAATTCAAGGGTTTAAAAAAAACGGCGTTTATAAAACTCGGTTGTATCCCAATATGTTGTCCCACTATGCTCATTACATTAAATTAAAACGTTATTCTTATTATCTACATATCTAAATTTTTGTACAACTATAATACGAAGGGGTTCATACATAAAACGGGCTAGTATACGCAGAGTCCAACCTAAGTACGAACATCTGGTTCTTCCTTGCCCAAGAATTCCTTAAACTTCAACAATTCCAAAACAAATTCAATTTCCTTGGACAAGTATTCATCAACCTTCAATTGATATTTGGATTCATCACTACAGTGCTTTTCCAAATATAATCTAACAGTAGCACCTGAAGATCCAGTACCTGACAATCTAACGATAAATCTTAATCCATTTTCAAACTTAATAAATAACCCTTGGTTTTTAGATACGGAACCATCCAAGTCAGTGTACGAGAAGTTGTCAGCTTCCTTGATAATGAAACCTGGTGCCAATTCATCACCTGGCTTCTTGGCATCGACAATTGATTGTAAAAGGGCAACCAATTCATTAGCACCTTCACTAGAAACATTTTCATAATCATATCTAGTAAAGAAGGTTCTACCATACTTTTCCCAGAAGGAATTTTGAACAATGGCAATTGAAGTCTTGGAATCTGGATTCTTTTGATGGTAATCAGCCAAAACATTCAACCAAGCAACAACAGCCCATAAACCATCCTTTTCTCTAATGTGGTTAGAACCAGTACCAAAAGATTCTTCACCACAAATACTCAATTTTTGGGCATCGAATAAAGAACAGAAGAATTTCCAACCAGTTGGAACTTCATAACAGTTCAATCCCTTGTCTTTGGCGACTAAGTCAATAGCACCGGAAGTTGGCATTGATCTTGCCAATCCGAATGTTCCTTGCTTTTTGAAATATGGAATAGAATCAGCATATTCGGCAATAATGGCGACAGAATCACCAGGTGAAACAAATGTACCAGCACCATAAATCATATTTCTATCACCGTCACCATCGGATGCAGCCCCAAATGCAATGTTTTCTTTATCAACACGAGAAACCAAAGTTTCAGCATAAGTCAAATTTGGATCTGGGTGTAATCCACCGAAATCTGGTAATGGTTTGTAATTTTGGATTGAATCCAAGGATAATCCCAATTCATTGATGAATATTTCATAACCGTATGGACCAGTAACCCCGTTTAATGCATCGAATAAAACTTTGAAATCTTGCTCTTTGGTTGCAGTCTCCAAGAATGATTTAATTAATGGGAAATCAAAGATATCCTTTAACATTTGAACATAATCCTTAGTTGAGTCAATGACTTCAATTTCAACTGGACCCGATTGAGTAGTAGCAACAGTCGATAAATCAACTTGTGGTAAATCAATCAACTTATAACTGGTTAATTGTTTAGAAATTTCATAAATCTTGTTAGTGACTGATTCTGGAGCTGGACCACCATTACCCAAGTTATACTTAATACCTAAATCGTTCTTTGGACCACCTGGGTTGTGAGAAGCAGTTAAGATAATACCACCTGTGGCTTTTCTGATTCTGATAACATGAGAAGTGGCAGGAGTGGATAATATACCATTTTGACCCAAGATCAACTTCTTGACCCCATTGGCAGCAGCAATCTTGACAATCAAGTCAATGACCTTGTCGTTGTAATATCTACCATCACTACCAACGACTAAAGTGGCGTCTTGAGCACCTTCTGGAATTGCGTCCAAAATGGCTTGGATGAAATTTTCAGTATAATGAGGTTGTTGGAAAACAGTAACCTTCTTTCTTAAACCAGAAGTACCTGGCTTTTGGTCTTGGAAAGCAGTGGTTGGAATTGTTTGAATGGAATAGGACATTCTTTATTCTTTTATGCGTCAATTGAGTAAAGAGTACAGGATTTGACAAAAAGGGGGAAGGAGGAAATTTCGGGTGCTTTTATAAGTTGGTTGAGAAATGTGGTGGGTTGTAAAACCGGGACTTTTTTTTACAACACAAAACAACCTGTGGAAGTCACACAATTCACCTTGTTTTATTTTTTTATTATTTTTTTATTTTTATCTTTATTTTGCAACAAAATAGAACACTTCCACACAAGGGGCTAAACGCAACAGTTGCTAAAAACGTTGTTGGTTGTAAATGAAAAACACTTGGAGAATTCCATGGAAAAAAGAAAGAGAATACCTGTCTCGTCTATTATACATAGTTTGTAGATAGATTATGACTTGACGTTTCTAATGACAGTTTTATCTTGTATATCACTGATTCTGTGTGTGTGTGAAATACCATAGTAAATGTGTATGGCTATTAATTTTTGTTGGCGATATAATGTGGTGGTTGAGTAAATTAAGAAAAATTGCCAACGACAGAGGAAACAATAATTAGAACAAAGAAAACAGTCAATCATTAATAACGGTTAATAAAATTACCAAGATATACCATTCGTATCATCAATTGCAATATGTTACCTCTATGACAAGCTCCATATATATAACATAAAATGTAACATCCTCCTGTAACTGTTCACCCCACCTCCTGCAAGAGAATGCTACAACTGCTTCTCGGTGTTTTTTTCTAACTGTGGGGAATTACCACCTAAATCAGACCACATGTACCATCTGATACAACCCAACAAAACACACATAACTTCAGTTACAAATGAATAAAACGAGTCGCACGTCAATCAATTAACCACACTAACAATAGAAGTATCTTCTTACCACTTTTGTAATTTATGGGAATTGTTAAGTAGAGATAGTATCAGCCACATTACACTATCTACTCTGTGGACACATATACCCTTGTATTAATTATCTTCCCCTCAATACTCTCCACTAGAAGCGAGATGAATATTACGAAACTTCTTTTGTCCTATACTACCATATCATTTCCCGTTGATCAATTACAAACGGCAAATACAGAGTCATTATATCGGTAGTGATGAAGCAGCAATCCGATACAACAAGAGTATATATCACTGAAGAATTCCTTTACTCTGTTGCAAGGCAGAATCGGACAGTTCTAGTTTTTTCGTTTCACACATTCCAGAACAATCTCTAAACGCATAAAATATGTGAGATTTTTCTTGTGTACAAAACGGATCTCCCCTCATTTGTTGCACTTGTGATTACGGATATGTACTTTGAATAGTAATGACATACCAACATTTACACTGGTCTATTCCAACTACCAGATATCCATAAATGCTCTATTGAAAAAGTTGATATTGTTTAACTGAGGTGTCTGAGAGTACTAACCAGAAGCAATAATCCAGGTGTAAATTACACGCATACAACTACTGTTAACAAACTACAGAGTAGATTTTCTGTTGCAAATTTAACCAATATTTGCACCCAAATTTCTTTTAAATAGTACCATAAGAGAAATACTTTTGACACTTTCCATCTGATAAAAACAATAAATACAAAATAGTAGAATTTTTTCATTCTTCTTACAAATAAAGAAAACTATATGATACAATATCTATATCGAAAGCAATAGATTATTTAAGGGAAATGGCCAACCCTAGGCCCAAAATACCCATCCGGTGCCAGCTGGGTAGCATTCAATCTACCAGTAATCTTAGCATCGATTCCAGCAAATGAAACAGTATTCCCCCACCAATTAATCAGTCTATCATGATAGAATACAGCAAAGAAAATTATAATTGAAGAAAATGCAACCCCAGCACTCAAGGCGCATGTTAAAATATAATTATACTTCTGCCACCATGCTTCATATCGCTTCTTTATCAAATTCATAAAAATAAATGAAGCATAGAATCCACCAATAAAATACGATAAATTATAAGGGGAATAATGTAACATACCTCCAATAATAATCGATGGCTCAAAAAATTTGACAAACTTCCTTGAACCATACTTCTTAATTGCAATACATGGAAACGACAAAAAGAACCCAATCAAAAAACACCACTGTAAAATTGGATACAACCCAGTAAATAACTTCCTAGGACCAATAACCCCCCACATGATTGAAGCACTATAGAAAGTCCTAGTACCAGGACAAGTGAACTTTTGTCTATTTGTAGGTTCACAAAAGTCGCTAATGTTTTCAAGTTGGAAATTCAAAATACCCAATTGAATAAATGAGGCAACAAACACCGAAATCATTTGACATCGGAATAACGCTCGTGGTGGTAGTTTTGCATAATGTCCTTGCTTTAAATCATTAACAAAATTCTGAGCCTGGGCATCAATATTATATCCCAAGGCCTTGATAACCATTAATGCTAACCCATTGTGAGGAATGAGATAACCGACAATCAATTCAACAACAATATTTAGCCCAAAGCTAAACCCCGACCTGGCATAGACGGTAGTTATGGGAATTAAAAATACAAAATTAATAACCACGGCGAAGAAAATCCCCCAAACTGGAGTCTCTGCTGGATATATTGTTACACACAATATCGCAAGAATAATCGAAACCACCAACACCAACAAGTATGCCCATTCAGGAACTTCTGGATACGCTCTCATCATTTTGGAATGAGCATCATCATGTCCATCAAATGTCGATCTTCTAATATTTCGAACCGTTTTGCCAATAGATTTCAAAGCGTCCCACATTTGTTTATAATTCATGGTACATTCATAAACAATGTGGAATGGATAAAGGGCAAAAAACGCTCCATATACAACCAAGCTAGCAGCCGAATTAAATGGTGGACCATAGGATTCATACTTCTGTTGATCAAAGAGGGACTTTTCGTCAACAATCGACGTGACAGCATACCGCTCTCCCGTGTTGGTATAAAGAGCATTGGAATTAATTGGCAAATATCCAGTCCATTTATAATTAGAGTACCAAATCGCGAGAATGCAAACAAACCCCATTATCATTCCGATAAACGTCGCCGCCTGCGTATAAAATGGCAATATCAATGGGTTCGAATAACCAATTATATTCCAATCAAAACTGGGGATTGGATTAAGACCCAACCCACCGAGTGTACCAGTTACAACCGCCAAATTCAAACTTTGCGGCTTAAACCAAGTTATCCAATTAAATATAGACAATGCTTGGAATAAATAATTAACTAACCAAAAATACAAGAATGAACCAGTGAACACAATGAAAAAGAACTTATATCGTGATATAATCCATCCATTAATATTTTGTGTCAATTCCGGATTCATCAATGCTCGATTCATGGCAATATTGGGTAGGATAGATGGCCAAATTGCCTTGACAGGATACACGGCAAATTTCCTCATTATACCGGCCAATCCAAACCCAAGGAAATTGGTGGCTAGGATTAACAACACCTGATATCCAAAATCAACCCATTGATTATTGTAAAACATCTCCATCTTTTGGACAATGATATTATGGGTTGCATAACTTGCTGATCCACCAGAAACACCAACAAAGATTGTCGCCAACATTTGTTCTTTAAACGTATATGGCCCTGGATTTAGGGCAATTGTGTTTCCCAAAAACTGAAATTGCCAGTTTGGTAACGCATATTCCATTAATAATCCACTGGGGTATAGTAAAATTTGGACAACGGCAACACTGAGAGTAATACTTGGTTGTCGATTATCGAAGAACATATTAATAACTGCTCCTACTCCTGTCCAAAATATTCCAATAATGTAAACCCGAACAGTTTCAACTGGGATTGTCGGATCATCGTATGGGTCACAGATAGAACGCACTTCAGGATACGGCGACCAATAATGTAACAAGGCAGCTTCTAATCTGACTTGTAAATTCCAATCAACAATCTTGTAATACTCACAATCATACGTTGCACTCTCACCTGTGCTATCATCACCAATCGAAGACTCGTTCTTTTCCTTAGTCGAAGCATCGGTATCGTCTACCAATTCCTTCCAAAGAACTTCATCTTCATTAGGAATATTAATATCACCATCATGATCGACAATACTCTCATTCAAAATCTTGAGTGCTTCATCAATTGAAAGCTGCTCAATTTTCTCAATCATAAATGTTGCTTGTGGAGGCAAGCTTTCAAACGAAACCAAAGTATCGAAATGAAGTCGTTTTAATATGAACGATTTCTGATTGTCGGTCAAAGAAATCGAAAGTCGGCGTTGATCGGAATTGGAAACATCGATTCCGTGATCGACAAACGAATCAACACTTGATTCAACAGTGGTCACACCAATATGCTCTTCTGGTTGGTGTTCCTTCATGTTTCAAGATTGAGAGGATGAATTACATATTGGAGAACTCAAATGGAGGTGCTTTAATATGCACTTTATATGATTGACTTTTTTTGATATGTTGATGATATTAGTTATGGAGAAGTACTGCTTGGTGAAAAAGATGCATGCAGTGGCTTTAAGCCCTAGTTGTAAAGTCTGGTACATCTAACAGATTGAAATATTGTTCAAATAAACATTAAAGTACTCGATAAACCTATACCAGGATCAGCATTAGGAGTGGGTTTCAGGAGTAGTAACCATCACAATACCAGGTTTCACTTTTGCTGCTGCCAAAAACCATCCAAAGTTCGTAGTAGAGCGGAATCGTAAGTTCCAGGAGGTCCAATAGACTCCCTATGAGCAGCAAGACATAGGTCAAAGTATTGTTGTTGTAGTAAGCAGCATTTCCAATCGGAGTGGTTCTTTTTGCAACCATAATTGACCTATGTTTATCTCGGGATCAATTAACCTAACTCTGTCAGTTGCTGATTTATTGTTCCACATGTTATAGAACTAATCTCATTTGCATTCTTCTACTCTCCAAGCTAGAGATTCTATTTGAATTGCATGAATTCGTTATATGGGGTCAACAAAACAAAGTGGTTTGTCCAAATTAGTTAATCATCTGGTAGCGTCCCAAGAGTTAACAAATCTAGGTAGACAAGACATATTGCATTTCTATCAAATCAGAACTTTCAAGTAACGACCCGTTGTGGTAGCTATTACAAATACATTTCTACTATTATCTACCTATACAAATCACCACCCATCTCCCCATCCATCTTCAGTATCGTCGTCTTCTACATTAAGTTTTAAATCTAATTTGGGTTTTGGTTTACTTGTAGAACTACCTAACTTTAACCCCCCTCTCGCGCCACTGGTCGAACGCACATTGGTTTTTGAAGCGATCGGGGTTCTTCTCGATGCTTGCGGTAATCTCCTTGCTGGCTTTGGTTTGAGATTGAGTTGTTGTGCTTCCTCCACGAGATTCTCATCATCTTGGTTCCATGCGTCGTTAAAATCATCCCAACCGTTCGCATTTCCTCCAACTTCAGCAGCGGGTGGTTTCGTTGATAAAGGCGCCATTGTAGGCGCTTCTGGTTTGGTCAAATCAGGTGTTGACCTATCAAAAGTTTGGTTTAATTCACCTTCTGCTCCTGCAATATTGGCACCACCGGCAAGTGATGTAATCTTACTCATCATACCCCACATACTTGAACCGCCAACAATAGAATCACTTGCGGGTTCAGAGACATCATTGGGTGCGTTTTCATCACCCTGAGGCACTGGAGCCGGTGCATACTTTTTGAAAAATTCTCGTTCTTCAGCATCTTCATCTTCTTCTTCATCATCGTCCAATTCCCCAGCATGTTCTTCAACAGCTTCCAAATATATTTGAAATATTCTTCTAGCTTCTTTTCTCACTTTATTTGATTTCTTGTCCATCAAGGCAATCGCCAAGTGTCCTAAAATTTTGGAACAAATTTCTTCCATTGAAAAATCATCTTTCAAGCTTTCGAACCCTTGCAAGGCTGTCATTTTACAAGGGGTGAACGTATCTCTCAATGACTTGGCCAAGGCAGTGATTAATACATTATTCTTGGAAGTCGAGTAGATTTTGGAAGAGATTTTGATAATTAAAATAAGAGTGTTCACTCGAATTGAAGGCTTGGGATCCATTTGCGATTTAGCCAAGATTCGAAGTAAATCCTGATTGACTTGCTTAACCGAAATTTTATCAATGATAATGGTGATGGATTTTAAAGTGGTTTCTCGAATAAGAAAATTGGTATCTTGGAACCCCGTGATTAGATTATTAAATATTTGGTTCTGTACCTCCAGATCAGTTAGGAATGTGTGATAATCTGGCAAATGATTCAACAAGCTTAATCTAATTGCACGATCACTCAGATTGAAACTGGATATGACTATTGGTTTGATAATCTTATTAAACTCGTCCGCTTTGAGTTTTACTCCAAATTTGATAATAAGATTAAGGATGCCCGCCAACACTTCTTGTTTCTCCAAATCTACCACTCCTTGAGATTTCTTCGAAATATCATTAAACTGCGCGATTAATTCGGGCAATAACTTATAATTTAACAATCCTGGAGGGAATTGAGACTCGGATTCTAAATATTGTGGTAACGAGTGTTTAAAAAATGCCAATTTTTCAGCATCAGGTAAGAACTTCAATTCAGTCAATTGCTCATTAAATCGAATTATTGGGTTCAGGCTATGCCATGATTCCAACTCTTTTAAATAACGTGCGACTGTTATTCTCAAATTTGGCTTATTACTCAATAATTTCTTAACCACAGCCGCCAATCTACTTGGTAATCGATCAATTTCATCAACATCAAAAACGTTCAAAATGAACTTCCCAAATCTATACGCGTCAACCTTCTTCAAATCTCTACCTTCATCATCAATTCCTGCACTACTATACCCAGGCATTACATTTTTCATTGAATATACATCACTTTCAGCGTCAATCTTGGTCACTAATTCAAATCCAAACAATTTCCATTCTCCTTGAGAATTAACCATGACTGAATTATACTTATTCAAATTCAAATACGCAACACCAGCAGTTTCATTCATGAAATTTAACCCCTGGGCAAGTTGATACACCCCGGAGATCCTGGCATCATTGCCTAATCCCGATTCCAAATATTTCAATAATGGAGTAACTCGTTCAGTTATGATATATAAATATGAATCGGACTCGATGAAATCAATGCATGAAATTATATGTGGAAATTTTATTAACTTCAATTGTCGAAATGCATTTTTGGCAAAGGGGACATATCGAGTGTTTCCAGGTTCACGTAGATTGAATTCAAATATTGAAACTGGTTTGTTGTTATCTTTTGGATTCAATCCATTGTATACTGTCCATATTGAGTTTTGATCGATTGGGGTTGCGGTTGGTGAGGATGGATCAATGATCTTTTCTTTGATGGTATACGGTATTGAACTCCCTGTTAGAGAACTAAACGTCTTTGTAATGAAATTCATGATGAAAGGTTTGTGAAGTTTAAGATGATAGGGTTTAGATATTGACAACCGATGTTTGATTGATTTACAGGTGGCAGATATACACCAAACAAAAAAAAAAAACAAGAGTTTGAGCCGCACTTAGATGCTATTTATAATTTCGAATAGAAGAGAATACTACTAACACAGTGAAATCCAAATAAAAACTAAATATACAATGAATACATACATACTATGTATATGAAACTAACTGAAATGAAACTTAACAAACGTAATACAACATAACACGTAAAATGTTCTTAAAATAATAACAAATTCTGATTAATAAAAAAAACGTAACCCTTCATGCAAAAAATACAAGAATTCAAAAATGAACCAGTCATTAGAATTTTCTAATATCTTTCATACTCTTCCTCTCTCATGTCCTACTATCATTGATACACTCCAGTAGGTCCACTGATACTTCCACCAGAACCATAATCACTTTGGAATGTTGGACTGGCATTCAGCATTGGTGAACTCTGAGTGCTACCACCCCGACTACCACTTTCTCCTTCTTTATGCAGCTTCCCGCGACCGCGGATTCCTTTATTCGAATTCTTGTATAAGCTCTTAAAATAATTCAACAATTCTCGTTCATCTTCTGGCAAATTATCAAACATGCTTGGACCATTCAATTCTGCTAACCGATGCGTCAATTCATTCAAAGTATTTAAATGGAATCTATTCTGATGCGACTTCAAATTACCCAATTGAGTGAATGACTTATCACACCCATCTAATTTACATTCATATGGTTTTAAGTTTTCGTGTGTTAACTTATGAGCTGCCAAATTTCCCTTTCTATTAAAGGCACGATTACAGACATCACAAACAAACGGCTTTTCACCAGTATGCAATCTTAAATGAGTTCTCAAATTTCCACCTTGTGTGAATTTCTTATGACAATAGGAACATTCAAATGGCTTAATACCAATATGAGAACGAATGTGCACTTCTAAATGCGTGGATTGGGTGAAATACTTGAAACAATATGGGCATTGTTGATTCTTCAGCTTTCGCCGTTTTCTCAGTTCATCTTGATGGTGATTTATATTCAGAGGATCTTCTTCATCTTTCACTTTGTGAGGTTTATCCACTCCGCCTACCAAACTAATAGGTGATGGCAATAACCCTGTATCAGCTGGTTGGGCAAGAATACTACCATCGGGTCCTTGTTGGATAGGTTTTGTGATTCCTTTATCACGAGCTTGAATGACAAGCATTAATTGGTCCACTTTAGTGGCACCCAAAAGTGGACGACCGTCCTCTGATTTTGCCAACAGTTGTGCTGGAATCAAGTCGCGATCGATTTTTGCTGCCGAAGGAGAAAGCATTTGCTGCTGTTGTTGTGGCAGTTGTTGATGTTGAGTCCCAGGCAGATGTCTTTTACGAGAAGATTGAGATTTGGATTTGCTTGTTGCTTGGGGAGGAATAAATGTAGGTTGTTGCTGCTGCTGTGGTGGTTGTTGGAATTGAATAGGATAAATGTAATTTGACCCTCCAATACTATTGGTTCTTGGAAGACTGTATCCCAAATTGTAATTAGGATAGTTGGTGTATTGATATTGGTTTTGTGGAGGTGGAACGACTAACCCCGGAGGTGCATAGTTTGTAAATAACCTCTGTGGTGGAATTGGTGGTTGGGGTAGCAGCTGTTGTTGCTGTTGCAGGGGTAATTGTTGATAATATGGTTGATTGATCGCCATCGAATATTGAGTTGGTGAAGTCTTTGGGGATTGAGGTTCGTCATTAGATATGGACGATGTTGGCGATATATTGCGTCCCCTGTTATCGGAGCCGCCAGCTTGTTGTTGGGCCTGCTGTTGCCTCTGTTGCCGTTGTTGCTGCTGCCCTTGATGTTGCTGTTGCCTTTCAGCATCACCTTGTTGTTGTTCTCGCTGACGTTGCTGCGGCAGTTTCATCAGTTGTTGTTGTTGCAGTCCTTGATTTTGTTGTTGATCTTGCAGTTGCTGCAGTTGCAGTTTTTTATCAAATATATCTTCTTTCAACTTCGTCAAGCCAACCTTTCCCTTTGGATCTTCAGTTCTTTGACTTCTTAAATTTTGTTGTTCGTTAATAATCTTCAATATCGAATCACGTCTTTGCTGAGTGTTCATACCCGAGAAATCAATCGACCCATTTGAAATCATACCTTGGATTAACTCTGTCAAACTACCAGTAAAACCAGGTAATGATGTAATACTATTTTGATTATCCCAAGTGGACAAATCCAACGAGTTACCCTTGGCTCTTGATGTACCAAATTGACTACCAGAGCCATCCTGGCCACCCTGCTGTTGCCAGGCTAACAAATTACCTACACTCTCTTTATTCAATAAAGCTTCCAACTCCTCCATCGATATCTCTTGACTGGGTATAAGAGACATTTGACGTGAACGAGGTGGCAAATTAGGGGCGTTCGCTGTGGATGGTTTCGATGACCCATTTCCTGTCGATTGGTCCGATATTGAATTACCTGTTGACCCAGGAATATTAATCAATGAGCTGAAAATACTATTAGATCTTGATTGCGGGTGGTTTGAGGGTTGAGATGCATCATAATCTGTCAGTAGCCGCATTTGTGATGTTATTGGAGGCGGCAAGAAGATTGAATCTCCCCTTGGTCTTATTGGTTGTTGAAATTGTTGAGGATATTGAGATTGTTGTTGCAGTTGCTGCAGCTGTGAAGGCTGTTGCAGTTGGGGATACAACTGTTGATTAGCTGCGTTGGGGTTTATCGATTGGAAACTCATGCTATCTTTTCGATTGTGGGGGTTGCTATAATCTTGTGGTTGTGGCAGTTGTTGCTGTTGCAGATAGTTATAGTTATAATAATACGTAGGTGGGCCGCTTATGCTTGGTTGATGTAAGTTATCCTTTGGAGTATTTAATGTATAAGCTGCCGATGTTGGATAAGCTGCTAAATAGTTACTAATTGATTCTTGTCTTGATGGTGTAGCCAATGGGAGTTTATTCTCATCATTAAGCTCACTAAGATGATGGTGTAATGTATGTTGGTGTCTTCTATGCGCAGCTGGTGTTGAGGATGTTGGTGAGTGTTTATTAATGGTGGATGATACAGTTGTTGGATTGTTTGATGTTTTTGTACTTGTGCTGGATGTTGTTGATAATGGAACTGAAATTGCAGATTTCCCCATTTTTTCCTAAGATAACCTGTAAAAAAATCAATGACAATATAAAAAACAAGGGATGATATTACAGGTAGTGTATGACCTAAAAAAA
>JAKUCC010000749.1:770-13295 GCA_030563365.1 Hemisphaericaspora xylanilytica
AACCACCATCAAATTCCCCCCCCCCCCACCTCCCAACCAAGTTTATCCCCGATACACCTTTCTCCCTCTTGCGTCAATCTTTTTATTCCAATCAATCAATGATTCCCTAGTAGGAGAAAACCCATATAGTCCCAAATCACCAGTCTCATGTAGTCGATCACTATCCAGCAACCCACCATACTCATATCCACCAGTATCACCATACTCATCGTCACTACACTCTTCATACTCGTTTTCATCCTCGCCAACATTCATCTCTTCGTCTCTGTCGTCCCGCATGTCTCGTTTCTGGTCCTCTTCATTCTCCTCAGCAATATAATTCAAGGGATGGGAAACAATCCCAAAATTCCATGGATATGATAATGTATTGGATATCTTACTAAGTGCAGAATTTTTCTGGTTTGGACTATAAATACTTCGAATTGAATTACTCCGATTCAACCTGATTGGTTGTGAATTCTTTTGGGTGTTGCGTTGATGTGGTCGTTTCGGCCTTGACTCGTTTTGTTGTTGTCCGTTTTGTGGTTGTGGTGACTCCGACGGCGATGATGGCTGTGTCTTCTTGTGTGAATTGGCAGTAAAAAACTTCTCGGCATAGGTTGCAGTAAATGCTAATCCCAGAGCAATCGATCCCGTGAGGACATCCCCAATTCCACCATGATTAGTTGTTGTTGGGTTGGTAGAAAGATCTCCCGTGGTGTCGTCAATCATATCACACTTGCAATCACAAATCCTAGGGTCATATTTAACCAAAATATCAAATATTTCATTGGTCTTATTGACAACCACTTCCAGTTCATTACCTAGCCCCAATTGTATTAAATACATTAATTCGGCATTTGATTCTCGTAAATGCTTAGCCACACAGCAATCACAATGAATTAAAATTAAAATCTTTAATATTTCAAGAAAGAATACCTTGTTTCGAAGCATATCTGTAACTTCAACAGCTTGGCAAATCATGGTGATATATCCAAAATAGTCATTACAATTACTATGCTTGATGATTTCTCGTATTATTAAGGCCAATTTCAATTCTACTTCAACAAGATAATTTGGTGGATCAAAGATAATTGTATAAAGACCCAATTGAAGATTACACAAGATTCGAAAGATGGTAGTTCTGGTTTGGATAATTGGATGTTTTAGATTCCATTTTCTAAATTGGGATTTGATTGTTTTATTCCTGTCAATAGCAGTAGTGGAACATCCATCTTCATAATCATAGAATCTAAATTGGTTCCAACAATAAGTTAAAATCAATTCAATTAATAACAATTGTAAACATAGATTGATTTCGTTAAACACAACAAAGATTGCCCCGCTGTCAATTATATCACCAATACATTCATTGAATGCTTCGACGTACATATTGGGATTAGTGATTGCAGCATTGGTAGTGGACGTTGAAGTTGACGGTGACATTGGTTGTTCTACTTGTTGACATTTCCCAATCGAAATCAACTTTAACACCGCCAATGATTTATCAACCGAACATTCAGACATCATAATTGTACTTTTGATTTCAAACAACGCCCTAGTTAATTTCCAAGCTTGATCAAATTGCGCAATTGGAACTTGAATGTTGATGCTTGATAGTAATAATTTAGACATGGATAATTTATGTCTAACCTTTTTAGTTTGGGAAAGACGAAGCAAACTATCTTCTCCTTGGTCAATCATAATACATCTATGACTCAAATCCAATAATTCTTCAATTGAATAAATAATCTTGTATCTTTCGATATATTTATTAGCAACAAGGTTACTAATTGATTTGGCGGTAAATCCGGTAGTATCGCCTCCTCTGGTATGAGTATAATGAAACTTTGAATTGCTGTTTTTTGTATATGAACAATCCCTCAGCAGGGTACCCATTTCATTATCACCGCTCTCACTGGCATTTTCGGAATTGTCCCATTCTTGAGAATTATCATTGCCGCTATCTTTATCATCTCCAAATTGGGTCATTCCTGAACTGATTTCTTCTCCATTGAGCGACTCACCACCATCACCGCCACCACCATTGCCTTGATTACACTCTTCTTTCTTCCTCTTGTTCTTCTTGGTCTTATTCTTATTCTTATTCCTCTTCTTCTTTTCATGACCAACATTCATCACTCCAACCAACTTCTCTTCTCCCTCTCCTCCTAACCCCTTATCATCATCCCCCAACACCACATCCAATTGTTCCTTTTCATCACTCCCAGTTGGGGAATCTCCCCAATTATGCATCCTCGTAACTTCACTCGTGGACGAGTTCAATCGGTTCTTGAATGATAAATAATACTCCCTGATCCCAAATGAAATAGCAGTAATGATAATCATGAGTAAAATAATCGCGGCAAAGATATAAAATGCATTTGCCAATATGATTGCATTAGCCGCTGACGATGATGATGATGATGAATCGGAAATAGACGTTGACATTGCCGTGAATGATTGACTCATTAGTCTTGGGGTTTTCTCAATTGGTCGTCTTGGTCCGAAATTTAGGACTGATTCCATGTGGTTGTCTTGGATGTATTTAGGTTCTTCATTTATTGGCTGGTGTCGTTCATATGGGCGTTTATGTACTATTGGTGGTGGTGGTGGTGGATTGGTTTTGGGGTTGTGATTTTTGTGGGTGTATTTGGAGTATTTTTGAGTGGGATTGGTAGTATCTATTCCCCCTGGCATTGATGATGATGGGGTTATTGTCTGTGAATGTGTTGATGTATAATCGTTATCTATTGTAAATTAGTATAGACAAAGTTTGGTATTTGTGGTTCACCATCAAAAATAACAATTAAAATTAAAATTAAAATAAAAATTAAAAAAAATGGCTGCAATAGAAACAAAAAACAGAAGTAATGCTGCAATTTGGTAAGTCATATTGAACTTTACTATTGACGTTTGGATGTTAACTAACACATTATCAATACAACATCACTCATTTGTTCTTTATGTTACATTGATAGTTATATGCAGGATACCATAATATTCCATAAAAAAATAAAAAAAAAATAGAAAAATAAATAAAAATCATCCAATAAAAAAAATAAAAAAAATAATTAAAAATTTAAAAAAATTAAAAAAAAATTAAAAAAAAAAAAAAAATCATTTAAAGTGAAAAATTTACAAATGGCCCATTCCACTCCCTCCAAACATCAACTGACATTTGGGTAAAATCATACAACACTCACAAGTGTACTTATACACTCACTATATATATATATAACTAACACGTTTTATTTATTGTCACCACACACACACACTAACAAAGAGACAATAACAACTACACCATCACCCTCACCATGTTGTCAAGGACAAGGTTCTTCTTCACTAAAAACACCTCGGTGTTAAACACCTTATCCCAACACAAAGGATGTAGATTATCAATCCCATTATTACCAACCACCAAACCATCCTTATTCTCACAATTCAAACTACCAAAGTTCTTACCCACAAAATCAGGACTCCAAAGATCATCACCATCATCTCCTTCCTCCCTGTTCTCATCCATAACCTCAAAACGGTCATTCTCAACCACCAGACCAACCGCCAATGCCGTTGAGCAATCATCATTTATCAACACCAACAAAAAACCAACCTCGCAAAAACTAATCGGATATTGGTTAATCGGAACCTCAGGTCTCGTATTTGGGATTGTCGTACTTGGGGGATTGACGAGATTGACCGAATCAGGGCTTTCAATCACCGAATGGAAACCAGTCACGGGGGCCATTCCCCCCCTTTCCCAACATGATTGGGAAGAAGAATTTAGGAAATATAAGGCGTCACCTGAATTCAAACAATTGAATTCACATATCACCTTGGATGAATTTAAATTTATCTTTTCCATGGAATGGGGACATCGATTAATGGGGAGGTTTATTGGGATGTTTTTCATTTTGCCCGCCGTGTATTTCTACGCAACCAACCGATTCACCCCCCATATTACCAAACGGGTGATTGGATTGACTGGATTATTGGGATTACAAGGTGCCATTGGCTGGTGGATGGTTAAGTCTGGGTTGGATGAGGAACAATTAAAGGAAAGAAAATCAATCCCCACGGTGTCGCAATATCGATTAACCACGCATTTAGGAGCGGCATTCTTGATGTATTTAGGAGTATTATGGACCGGATTGGAAATCTTGAATGAAAACAAATATTTGAATCAATTAACCAAGAATCATGAACGAATTTCAAAAATTTTCCAACAATTATCATCAACCCCAGTGGCTAAAGTACGTAAGATCGGATTGGGTTTATTAGCATTAACATTCATCACCGCCATGACTGGAGGTATGGTTGCAGGATTAGACGCGGGATTAATCTACAACACCTTCCCCCACATGGGTGACGACTGGATCCCATCCAAGAATGAACTCTTCTCCCCCTTGTTTGCAAGAAAACCCGATTTATCCGACTTATGGTGGAGAAACCTCTTGGAAAACCCAACCACCGTCCAATTAGTCCATAGAATCTTTGCCACCACCACGTTTTTCTCAGTATTGGCCGCCCATTTGTACGTCAAGAAAGTCAAGCATCAAATCCCCGTGGCGGCAACCAGAGCCATGCATACCGTGATGGGAGTGGCGACGTTGCAAGTAACCTTGGGTATTACCACTTTGCTTTATTTGGTGCCTATTAGTTTGGGAGCGGCCCATCAGGCGGGAGCATTGGCGCTCTTGACTGCAAGTCTTGTGTTTTCCGCCAGATTAAAGAAACCAAGACCCGAGGTGAGAAATTGGGTTAATGGGTATTTAAAACTGGTGGCACAACAACAAGGTAGTCGTGGTGGTAATATTCATAAGAATATGGCGGATTTGTCAAAGAAGGAAGTAAGAGAACTTGGAAAGAAGCAGATTGAAGAACTTGAAGAAATGAAGAAACAGGTTAAATTACAAGTTTAATCGAACCTCGATGAGAAGTCAAAAGTATCCAATAGTTGATACATGTTTATAGCCCAAACCCTCTATTAGTTTAATTCTCTTGTAAATACAACTTTATATATATATATATACCTAATGAATGAATTTAAGAATTACTCATCATTATTGTAAATCTACCAAATCCGTTTACTCGCCATTTTATACCGCATAACATGACCTAACCCTTCATCGCCCTGATCTTGTTCCAACTTCAGTTGACTAAATGCTCCATTGATTAATTGCCTATTCCGTTTCTCTTCACTTGTTGGTGGTATCTTTTCATCGGGGTCATATAAATGAGCCCGCGTCTTGGGGTTAATTGTTGATGGCTCGGTATTTGGTGATCCTCTAAGGAATGACGTACTTATTGATGCATACGATGGTGATAACTCTTCCAATCCTGGTGTAGGAGATGGTGTTCTAAACTGAGATGACATTGTGGATACATAATCCGAAGAGTTTTCCATTGCTGATTCTAACTTTGCAATCATTCTTGATTTATGTGTCACTTTGATTTGTTCTTGGTACTTTTTATGATTAATGACATTATAATTTGCCATTTTGAAAATCACAAGTCCGATAATTACTCGAACCAAGATTAATGTCAAGAAGGTTGATGCAATAAGACTGACGCTTGCTAATATCGCATTTAACTTTGATGTTGTAATTGGAAAGATAAATATCCTCTTTAAATCTTGCAATGTCATAATTAAAAAACAAATGGCTAATGCCAACAAGGGTAATCCAATTCTTCTGGTCAAGACAATATAATCAGTAAACTCCCGATTAATCTTATTCTTGGGTTGGAATACTTCCAAGAAATCCAAACACAGGACATAAACAAAATTGCGATACACTTTAGGTTTAACTCGATTAAACTTTGAAATATAACAATGTTTCAACCAATCAACAAATATCTCACTGCCAATAACAACCATAACTGGTCCAAACATCACTCCCAACCAAGTATTCCAACCTTTCCAACTATTTGGAATCAACCCAACTTGTTTCCCACCACTTAATTGAAAGATATTACGAAGGGCAATTATACTCAACATCAATGATAGTTGGAATCGTTCCGACAAGTCTGCCATTGTGATTTGAAATAATCCTTCACGTTCGAATTTCTTGAAAACTGAACTCTTGAGTTCTGAGAATTGATTGGATAAGAAAAGGGTCATTAATGCATTTGAATATGAATTGGCTGCGACATTGAGGGAAACCGTCTGGTAGATCAAGATGTATGCATGAAATGAAAGATACAAGATTGACACAATGTAAAAACATACAAATCGGATTGATTTCGGTGGTGTCTGGTACAAGATGGTTAATATATCTTGACCAATTGATGAACATAATTTCTCAGCAACTTCCAATACCCCAAACATCATGTATAGTTTAATATCAGTTTGACCTCTAACGTCATGATACATTCTCGATATGTCTAATCTTGATGATGATAACAAATAAATTGAAAATATGATAATGGTTATAGTGATAATGTCCCGTTTGATTAGTCGTAAGTGGGGGGTTTTCTTGGTTGGGTTGGTTAAATGGGAATACATTGATTGACAACTAACAAGGATGATCTTTAATGGTGCTAATGTGAATAAGGTAAGGAATGAATTAAAACATACCAATATACCAAGTATCATGAATCGTTCCAAGTGATAAGGAATCTTCATCATATTCTGTAATTCTTCAAATGGATTGTTCTCCATGGCATTGATACTACTATTAGATGAAGATGCATCAACATCTTCATCATCAATCCATTCCAGTTTATTTGATGATAGGTTCATTTCCATTAAAAGGAGGTTATACAATGATGTTAGTCGTTTTCTACTCTTGGATCGACCACCTCCACTAGTGCTACTACCTTTACTACTGCTACTGCTACCATTACCACCAGAAGCACCATTAATACTGCCAGTACTCGCTCTTCTGGTGATGGTACCACTAGTGTGCTTTGATTCTTTGGAAGCATCAGTCAGGTGTTTGTTTCCAAAGAAGTAGTTGATGATTGTTCGTCTGTTGGTCTTTGCGGTCATTGAATCAGTGCGTGATCGTACCCCAGTTGAGCTTGCTATGTGTTTAGTGGGTATATGTAGTGATTGTTTGTCCTTTATAGTCATATCTGATTTAGTTGATTGTCATTGAGTGTAATGTGAGGGGGGAGTGTGTATATTTGATATGATGAATAGATTTAGTCAGTTGTTGATTGTTGATTGATCTTTTTTTCTGGTGGGGTCGAGTGTTGTTGATGTATTGATGTGTTTATGTATTGAAGTATTGGTTTTACTGTTGGTTAGTAGTCTATTCACTGTTACTTACTATATAGTTACTATTAGTTAGTAGTATGCTTGTTTGTTTGTTGATGATTTTTGTTTCCATTGTTTAATTGCCATTGAATTTAACTTTAACTTTCTTAACTAAACACTGACATTTGTTTGATATGGACAACCACACACATTAACTTACATTACTACTATACACTACTTTACTATTATTACTATTACTACTACTAATACTATTATATAACTATTATATATATATAACTATACACCCCTTTTTACAATGGAATTATTGTCATTAACAACATTCATTCACCAGTTACAACCATTTGCTCACCTCGACTTATTATCCCCACCCGAGGCATCCAAACTACAACTAGTCATCACCGAACTATTGGTTGACCACCACGTCGATTTCAAACTATTACGCTTCTTAAGCAGGTTCTTAACCCAACAAGCATACGATGAAATCATTGAGGAAAGAAACATCGAACACCAATGTGGATACATCCTCTGCAACCAAACACCAAAACAAATGGTGAGAAGATTATCAGCCAATAGCAATGGAATAACCCAAGCACATTATCAAGACCCAGGGGCATCCACTCATTACCAAATATCAAATAGAAAACCAACAATGATACTTCCAAACACTTATCTTTCGCAATATTGCTGCAAGGAACACTACCAAGCCCTGATCTTTTATAGAAACCAACTTTCAAACGAAGCAATCTTTGCCAGGAAGGATATTATGACTATACCACCATTCCCAATCAATATGCCCTCATGGTATGAAAATTCAATCACGTGTTTGGAAGATGTGTTGGCTAAACATAAAGAATTGAAACAACAAGGAAAATCATTATCCGAAGTCATTGCCATGATGAGTGGATTGTCAGTTGGTGAACATGAAATGAATCAAGAGACTTCCGATCTTATCAAATTGATTGAAGATTTCGATATTGTTGAAAAGGAGACAAATTTTGGTGTTGGTGGTGGGGATATTCCTCGAGAATTGGATGAAAACGAACTAGATGATGATGATGAAACTGGAGTGTCAAATTCAATTGAGGGTTATGTTACCTCGAATAAAAGTTTTGGAGGTTATGTGGTGTGAGAATCAGATGATGTATCTATATTAGGTAAAAGAAACTATGTACATTTATTTAATGACTTTTTAATGGTGCAAACAACAACTCTGTAAGATTAATACCCTTGGCTGTGTCCCGATGTACTTTCCAAGAAATCGCGGTTTACTTGATCTGAGATCTAGTTTTCCTTTACCTTGGGTTTCCCTTTGGTCGCTCAGATCTGACTCTACTACTCGTGTTGTCATTGACAACTCGGATAGGTATAGGCGTTGCGACCACGTCTTTTGGTTTCTCAATATGCTTAAAATCAAACCGTTTGGCATGTTCGAATCCATATTGATAATTTGGAAATCCAAACTCATGAAGAAAATCACTCAAGGTCATCCCCTTCCCAATTCTATCCACTCGAGGAAGTCTCGTTTCAATCTTCTCCTTCCCCTCTATTTGTTCCCTAATACTAGATGTACACTGAGGTGAAACAATTTCTGAATGTTTATGAACTTGGTATTTAACAAGATTGGTCAATAACTCCTGGTACTTTTTTAACTTATCATCATACTCTTTTAACAACTGAACTTGAAGTTTCTTCCGCCTAATTTCAAATTCATTACCTCCAGCAACCGCAATATCCGCATGGACTTGCTTTAGATTATCATTAACAAATCGATCACTAATATCAAGTGGTTCAAACCAATCCTCAAACTTCCTAGCATCAATATCTATATCCCCCTTACCCTTCTCCTCATTCTCAGCAAGCTCAAGCATCATCTCCCATAAGACCTCCCCCTCGATCAAATCCTGATAATACATTCGCGGATATACCTTCCCCTCAAGACCAAACCCACCGACATGACGAAGATGAAAACTCCCATCAGACTGTCTAACCTCCGATGGAATCGGATCCTGGCCCGCATTCCACACATTCCGAAGTCGAAATGCCGAAACCAGCCGCCGAATCAAATTCGTAGTTGTCCTTCGCGTGGCGGCATCTTGAAATCTCTTGGGTACTTTCAAAATCGGAACATTCCCCACGGCAGTAGTAGTCGCCCTAACAATCCAAGGACCTTTCTCGTTTAAATTCTCCTTCACTTTATTAAAATAATACTTATAATTCAAATCATATTCAATCGAGGGTATCAAAATCCCATAAAGGTATTCCTTATCATATCCCTGCGAAATTGCCCGCTTGGTGATCTTCCCCTTGAAGCTAAATGGCAAGTATTGCTCACCCGAACATTGAATAGTCTCCCTGGTATAAGGTAACACATTGGGGTCAGGAAGAAGTTGGTTGGCTTGTAGTTCCTTCACGCTTTTCAGTAATACGCTATGACAATATTGACTCTGCTTTGCTCGTTCGCTTGCGATCCGATCGCGTATCCCTCCGATTAATTGGGCTTGTGTTTGAGTCGTGTCACGGGTTGCCTTGAGGTGTAATCGAGATTCGAGTCCACGGAGTGATTTCCGCTGTTGGGCAAGTATATCATCCTGGCGGGTAATACGTGAACTAGCTCGTTTCTGCTGATTTATGATTTGCGAATGATACTCGGCTTTGAATTTGAATAATTCATCCCATTGATTGGTTGTGATTGCTTGATCAAGGAGGGTGTTTAGTTCAATGGCGGTGGATAGTTGTTGCACAAGCTCGAATTCGGTGGGTGTATTGCTCGTTCGGAATTGTTCCTTGATGGTGAATTGAAGTTCAAAGGAGGTTTGGTTAAGACGTCGTTGTGGGGTTTTGCCAAATACTGATGATGGGAGGGTTGAGATGTTGATGGACTTTATTTTCGAGGATTTTCGTAATAGTTGTTTATATAATTGGCATATTGATCGTGAATGGCTCTTGTTGGAAGTTATACTATTTATCATTATTAACTATATTTCGTTCGACAAACCGTTGTGTGTGTGCCCCGGCGATGGTAATATTGATAGATGTCAACAAAACTCATCCTAAAGAAATTTTCAATTTTCGCAATTCATCCGAAATATCAATCAACCCTCACCAATCCTTAGCAACCAACAACAACAACATTGACATCCCCACAATAACAAAATGGTATGTATTTTAACCCAATCTATACTGAGTTATCACCCAAGATAAACGAACTAACCAATCACCAATCTAGCCCCCCAAAAAATCAAAACAATCAGACATAACAATCCTCAAATTCAAACGCGGTAAAACAACATATACACTCCCAATCGCCACGCCCACAACCCTCGCCACAATCCAACAAGAACTCACCGAGGCCATAAACGCCACCGGAGGGATCCAGCCTGACATAGACCCAGAATATAACGACGACGAGGACGATATAGAAGAGAATATCCCCGTTCCAAAATCCGAGTTCATCGATGATGCAACCAATGACGCGACTGCCATGGAGGAGACAGTATTGGTCGAGAGTACACAAATACGACTTGCCATTCCCAAAGATCCTACTTCGCCCTACGACAATCGTTGGATAGAAATCGACTCCGATGAGTCGTTCAGTGATCTTACGTTCAAAGATAATGATATTTTGGCATTTGAATATCTTGAAGATGTCGATTTCAATATCGTCGAATCGGCATATGTGGAACATGAACAGAAGTAGAACCCATCCTTTATTATTAATAGTAATGACACACACATACATACAAAAAAGAAAAAAAGACAGAACAGAATTATATAGAACACAAAATACATAACTGAAATCAAAATATTGTTAGAAACTTTTCAACCCCCAAACCCATGGTTCACTTCTTCCCACTACTTTTTCTGATGCCTCCCGATAACGACCTCGCTTGCGATTGTCCAGCCAGTTGGATCATACCAGACAGGGCACGGGTCCTTCTGGCCTTGGGCACCTTAAGACTACTGGTTGGAGATCCTTGTGGAGGTGAGCTAATCATGGCACTAATTGTCTTGGTGGTGGTAGTCGTGGTTGTGGTTTTGGTTAGATGGACTGGTTGAGGTGTACGAGAATTAGCCGAAATCGATCTCAATACTCTCCATTCTCCATCACGTTTATTTGCTATTGATGAATCTGGGGTTTTCATTTCAGTATCATTAGAATATTTGTTAGGTGACAGGTCTATGTCTTGCATAGTGACCGTGCTGTGTTCATCATCGTCGGAATTGTTGATTATGTCAATACAATCATCTCCTGTTCCATCGTGCTCGTCTTGGTCATCGGCGTCCTCTAAATATTTACGCGGTTGTCCTGGAGAATTCAGCGGTACTGCGGTATGGATTTTGGCAGCCAATGCACCACTAATCTTACGTCTTCTTACTGGAGTATGGAATGACGAATCGGCGTGACTAAATGATGAATTGATGGTTTGTTGACTTTGTAATTTCCTTTGTTTAAGTTCTTGTTTCATCCTTTGTTTAAAGTCATCATAAGAGCATAATGGGAATAATCCACCAATAAAATCGTCCGGACGATTATCTAATACCATTGTATGTCTCCAATCCCTAAATTCATTCTGGTGAAGGTAGAGCCAATGCTGTTGTGGACCAACTACCATCCCAGGCCTGATCATTCTCATGTATGCAATACACTCATTGGCAGTAAACCCATGAGTATAGATTAAATGGGCCCCAATCAAACAACCTGTTCTACCTAAACCCGCCTTACAATGAACGGCAATTTTCCCGCCTTTGCTAATGATGCATTCAGCTGCCCCAATAAATTTTTGCACGTATTCCATTGTTGGGCATGTTCCATCATCAAAAATCATATCGATATGTTGAATATTTCTTTTTGTGAACTCTCGAGCATCATACAAGTGGGAATTCAATCTTACAACTAATTGGACGTTATTCTCCGTGAAATAGTTCAATACTTTCTTAAATGGTGCATTAAGTACATTTCTTCTTGATTGCTGTGGCGATGCAAATGCAATAAAATCCTTTGAAATAACGTTGAAATCACCTTGATCGACACGTTCATATAATTCATAATCTTCTAAATCGAACGTTGTTAAATCGATCATTCCTCTTTCTTTAGCTCTCCACATAGCATATACAATGTCTTGGATGGAAATTTCATAATCGGCTTTTGAGTATCCAGCATCTCTAAATCCTTGAAAGGGGGGATCAATTTGGGCAATTGGTTGGAGGACTTGATGAGGAGACCAAGATTGAACCAATACCATATAACAACATAACATACATGCGGCATTCGCACGTTGTTTGGGACAAGTAGAACTGTAGAACACCGTTTTCTTGCCTTGGTT
>JAKUCC010000750.1:0-13277 GCA_030563365.1 Hemisphaericaspora xylanilytica
AATTTTGAAAATTCAAGATCATCATATAGCACCGCCTGGTCATTCGCGTTGAGTTGGATGCCGGCAATTTGGACCATTGGTGCATTTGACTCAGCAATTCATTGTTCCGAGGAAGCTAAAGATGCTCAAAAATCAATTCCATTTGGGATCTTAGGATCAATCTCGGCATGTTGGTTCCTTGGATGGTTCATTGTCATAGTATGCGCTGCATGTATCAAAAACGGTGATGTTGCCGCCGTGCTCGCCTCTCCAACTGGTTCACCCATGGCACAAATCATTTATGACGCCTTGGGAAAACAATGGGCTGTTGCATTCATGGCATTGATTGCCGTTGGACAATATTTAATGTCGGTTTCGATTTTGATTGCCGCGTCAAGACAAATTTGGTCGTTTGCTAGAGATGATGGATTACCGGTTGTATACAAGTTTGTCAAATATGTCAATCCCAAGATTCAAGTTCCTGTCAGAGCCACTATTTTCGGAGGTGTTGTTGGTCTTTTATTGGGATTATTGGTTCTAATTGGGCCTGCTGGTGCAAATGCCTTATTCTCCTTGGCAGTCGCTTCCAATTATATATCCTGGGGTACTCCCGTATTACTAGTTTTATTGCCAATTGGTAGGAAAAGGTTTGTTAGTGGACCTTTCCACTTTGGTCCCATCTTGAGCAATATAATTAACTTCGCTACCGTATGCTGGATTATGTATGTCATCGTATTATGTATGTTCCCAGATTCGAAGGATGTCGATAAGGAAACAATGAATTATACTGTGGTTATAAATGTTGGAGTATGGTTACTTTCATTGTTTTATTATTTCGTATGGGGATATAGGTCATACACTGGTCCCAGATCAAATTTGGAAGAGGAATATTTCGATGGTACTAGTGTACATGAAGGGATTGATGCTATTTTGGAAGAAAAACCTAGTAAGTAGCTCTATTAGTTGAAACCTAGTGTAAATATGAAGCTTTTCTTGGTTTGTTTCGGTGGGTTGTTTTTGATTCATACTGTTTATACTCGAATGAATACAATTATAATGAAATGTGTCTTTTATTAGCCGAATAGCATTCTATTCCATCTTTTTGAAGCTTTAGGTTTGGACGTAGGGACCTCTTTTAGATTGTATTAACAGGGACAGAATTTCTCATGTAGAGGTTTTGCTGAGAAATTTTCTTCAGTTTGGTTGCAAATCGGACTTCATTCTGGTTTCAAGACATTGTTGTCGGTGATATCAAGGTCAAGCTGAAGCAGGAAACTTTGTCTCTTGTTTCTTAGATGAATGGATGTCAAAGTTTATATTCACTCTTATTTTCATTCTTCAGGGTTTACTGACACTACGACGCTAGTACATGATAAGAGTCTATCCATTTAATCCAAATCGAAGGTGTGCAGCATGATATAATTGAGAAATGACATACGAGTCAAAATTAGATCCGAATCATTGTCTTGCAAGCATAAAGCTGATTTTAATTATATCCGGGTTATTGTTTTGTTTAGAATTTGTTGATCCAGACTATCCTTACATATAGGATATCCAGAAGGAGTTTCTTCGTTTGGAAAGAAGAGCTCTAGACTCTTGTAAGCGAAATACCATCGCTGCCTTGAAGTATATGTGATGGTCTAGGGAGATCTCTTATTCGAGGATGTTTTGGTTGTGGTATTACGCCGTGTCGTCATTGATCAGATAAAATGCGATTAGCTGAAAACAATTGAGCCACACCTTTAACAGCACCTTAATTCACAGGATTCATTTACCAAATATAGAAGTTCTATCCGGATTCAATATATCCAAGTCAATTATATTGCTTTACGACAGAACGGAGAAGAAATGAATCTGAAATGGATAACCACAGATTCGGTTTGGTCAGTTCGTTGTTGCTCTACAATTCATCGATAATATTAATAATCTACAATCAAAGAAGAAACCATTGGGCAATGAGAATACAATTCGATAGTACGATAATGGTTACGTTCAACTCAACGACACAAGCAGACTTAGTTTAGAGGGTTATCCCTGTTGATAGTGAAAGTTGGGTATGAAGTCAATCAATGTTGAAGTAATCTCGTAAATAGTGTCAAATTCGTCATTATTATTGTTTATTTTTTTGCTGGAATTATTTTTTTAATTTAATCAAATTGCAACCACAGTTTATTTGCATTCAATTCTATCCAATCATACTTGGTATTGCTCTTATAATTTCATGATCGCCTACTGCAAAACCCACACATCATCCTATAGTAAGCTGTCAATTGCCACCAAGAATGATCTTAGACAGTGGTTATGGTTACCCATAGTATTCTAGTACCCAGCACAATGCGGCTAAACAGACCAATTGCTATAGGTTAGAGGACCACTTTGGTTAGGAATACCGGATGTTAGTTTCCCTTCATAAATGTGTCTTATTCCAGTCCTGCATGAAGAAGACTCACATTCAATTCCATTGTTTAGAACAAGTGGTTGCAAGCATCCACAGTTTTTCAGTAAGTCGAAAAATCGATGAGGAATGAAGTCTTAGCATTATAAATATGATCTAACATTCCCTATGCAAGTTAACATGAAATCTTCTATTCTACCAACAGAGAAACAATACATTAATCATGAAAGCAGACAGCTTCTTGGTAGAAGACCATATGAATCAAATCAGATCTCACACAGATCACCAACTAGTCTCGCCTGATAAACAAGACATTCGAGTTATCAATCCAGATCAAGCAGTTGATGATGTTGATTTATTAGCTCAAATTGGGTATAAACAAGAACTTCGACGTCACTATGGGACAATCCAAGTCTTCGGTATCGCATTTTCCATCATGGGTTTATTACCAAGTATTTCATCCACCCTTGCCATTGGTTTAGAAGCAGGTCCAGCAGGTTTAGTATGGGGATGGTTCTTGAGTTGTATTTTTATCTTGCTTGTGGGTGTGTCTATGTCATTCTTAGGAAGTGCTATACCTACCAGTGGAGGACTATTCTACTATGCCAATTACTTTGCTCCGGAATCCATTCGAGTCCCCTTGAGTTTTCTAATTGGTTGCTCAAGTTCTATTGGTTTGACTGGGGGGTTTTGTGGTATTGCATATGGGTTTGCGGTCGAGGTCTTGTCAGCAATCGTTCTTCAACTAGATGGTGATTTTGAAATTACGGATGCAAAATGTTATGGGGTCTTTGCTGCATGTATTGTCTCCAATGTAATTATTGCATGTCTAGCTACCAAGCATGCCGCTACTTTACAAACAGCTTCCATTATTGTCAATGTGTTTTTGACGTCGTTATTCCTAATTGCCGTCCCTATTGGGGTTAGGAATAACTTCAATTCTGGTTCGTTTATCTTTAGCAACTTCGAAAATGCAAGACCTTCATATAGCAGTGCATGGTCATTTGCACTTAGTTGGATGCCAGCAATTTGGACAATAGGTTCATTCGATTCAGCTATTCATTGTTCAGAAGAAGCCAAAAATGCTCAAAAGTCCATTCCTTTCGGTATTTGTGGTTCTATATTCGCATGCTGGATTCTTGGTTGGTTTATATGTATTGTATGTGCAGCATGTATCAAAGATGGGGACGTTTCTAGAGTTCTTAATTCCCCAACCGGGTCGCCAATGGCTCAAATTATCTATGATGCTTTGGGAAAGCAATGGGCCGTGGCATTTATGGCATTGATTGCTGTTGGACAATACTTGATGTCCATTTCTATTATTATTGCTGCCTCCCGTCAGATATGGTCCTTTGCTAGAGATGATGGATTACCTGTAGTATACAAGTATATCAAGTACATTGATCCCAAGGTTCAAGTTCCAGTTAGGGCTACTATTTTCGGAGGGATCCTTGCGCTTTTGATGGGGTTGTTGGTTTTGATTGGTCCCGCTGGAGCGAACGCCACATTCTCATTAGCTGTTGCATGTAACTATTTAGCTTGGGGTACACCCATCCTATTAGTACTATTACCTGTTGGTAGACTGAGGTTTATACGAGGTAAATTCTATTTTGGTCGTACTATTGGTCATATCATCAATCTTTCATCAGTGTGTTGGATATTATTCGTGATTGTATTGTGTATGTTTCCAGATTCAAAGCATGTGAGTAAGGAGACGATGAATTACACTGTTGTTATCAATATGAGTGTGTGGATACTTTCATTGGTGTATTATTTCATCTGGGGTCACAAGTCATACAAGGGTACCAGATCAAACTTGGATGAGACCGTTGATGATGACAGTAGTGAGGTTGAAGTCAGTGAAGTGATTGTTCAAGAGAAAGTTGATAGTTAGATTGTATATATTGATCAATTTATACGTGATGTCATGGAGTTGGCTCGTAGGTATACCCGATCTTGGTTGTTCTCCAGTTTACTGTATGCGAATTCCTGCTTTTCACAACTTGCGATATTACCGACACATATAAATGAAGGTACCCCTAACTAATTCAATCATCATGCTGTACCGTTTGCTCATGAATCGTTCAATAGAAGCTGGGGCTATGGATAGTTCATGAATAGACGTGACCATAATGTGTACACTCAAAAATCAAAGTAAAAGAAGCGCTTCTAATTTCTAAAGCGTCTATTTGATTGATGGAACTTACTAGAAGCCTACACAAGGAATGCCATATCATTCCATATGTTCTTTGCCTATGGTTTCACTAGTGGGTGGGGAGTAGTGTCTTCGTTTTTTGGGGGCTGATGAAATTTAAATAGAAATGCAGCAACGACCAAAAAAATAATTGACTTAGTAATCCAACTAGTCATTGTTCAAGGGTCTAAATCCCATCAACACAGACAACCATACTGCAAAGACAGATGCAACCATGAATGAAATGCCAGTGACATCACCTCCAAGGGATGAACCTCCAAAGAAGAAAAGACGCAACAGAACTGTGCTAGTTTGCAATGTGTGCAAACTGAGAAAGGTTAAATGTGACAGGAAGTTGCCTTGTTCTAGTTGTGTCACCTACAAAACCCAGGATATATGTTCATACGGTCAACCACCAAATACAAATAACAACAATCAAGGGACCCAAGAGGTACTGAATCAAGATATTCAACTTCAAGGCGACCCCAAGTTACCTGAAGCAGAAATACGCGTGACCGAAACACGTCTGCCAGGAGCAGTTTCTCCACATCTCAGCAACTTGCTGAACATCGCCAATGCACCAACTCTACAACAATCCAGTCCTCCTCAACCGATTATGAATCCGCCGTTACAGCCAACATCTTCATTCTTAACTTTTCCAACTTCATATCAACAAACTACTAGTTCATTGCAAAATGTGAGCTTTCCTGACCCCAAAGGTTCCATGTCACCCCAGTCTATTATCTCAGGGAACTCTGTGTCCCACAGCTCCCAAATAGATTTGAATATGAAGGGTTCAAATAGCTGTTATGAAAAACCAGGAACAGTTTCCAGTGTCCCTCAATTGAACGCGTATCTTGTCACAACACGATTATCTGATATAATGTCACGGTTTGTTGACAAGTGTTCGGTTATTGGTATAAACCCGATCAGTTCAGTCGATGACACGATAAATTTCTTTGATTATCCTTCATATATCGAACATCTGGACAAACTGCAAGTAAATCATGGTCCATTCTCATGGCATGCCTTATTTAGGCAAGATCCTGCTTGCTGTGATTTGTGGTCATTTATACATACTAGATCGGAACAATTTAAGGAATCTAATCGAAGACAGCGACTACTGACTCCACGATCGATGTCAGCAACTCCAATTCCTAGCACTGATTCTCCGATAACGACATCACATAGCGATATTCTTCGAATTGTGGCGGCTGCTCCATTCCAAGTTTTGCTGAGAATTGATTTGAGTGGACGTAGGGAATTTGACGAGTACCGAGACAAAATCAACAGAACGGCGATACCTTTGGGTATGAATTTTACCACTAATAATGACTATTTAAATAACAATTCAATTGATATACTGGAAAAGGTTGTTAAAATCTTACCTAGCAAGAAGATTATTTGGATTCACATCAATCGATTTTTTAAAGTGCTATACCCCTTTATTCCGTTTGTTGACGAGTTTTCTTTTAAGAAGACTATAACACACTTGATTGGAGAAGAAACAAATGATGAAAACTATGTTACTTTGGTTAAGATTTCTGGCAATTTAGACTATGCCCATTTAGGAATGTTATTGATCATATTGCGGATGAGTTTTCTTTCATTGATATCGAACAACGAAGAATTGAACAACTTTGTAATGAAAATAGGAAAACTACCTCCACACATGTCGAAATTGTTTTCGGAAGAGGAAGTCAAACATCTACAAATGTTATTGAAGAGTGATATCGGAACTGAATATATAGATCTTGCAAAGAATTGCATGACCAAATTTCAGTTGTTCCAAAAGACAAACCTAACAATTCTACAGTTTGCACTCTTGATGAGAGTATACTTGCACTTGTCACCAGAAGACCCAGAAGGACCAGACCGAAATCAGTTTCAGATATATAACGGAACATTAATGCAAATGGCTAGTGCAATTGGCTTGAATCGCGATCCGGATAATATTCGAGGATCGGCAGATTCTGATGTTAAAACCAATAACATTAAGCGGAAAATCTGGCATTTCTTGCTTTATTTGGATGCGTTACAAGGAATATCTTATGGAAATCCATTAACAGCAAATGCTCGATATTCAGATACAAAGTATCCATTCCAAGAAAAGGGAAATTCCAATATTAATTTTGAGTATCTTGATGGTTTCATATCTCAAGCATATGGAAGAATAAGGGATTTGCCTCAACACTGGAGAAATGTGGTTGATATTATCCTCGATGTTAAAGGTCCGGTTAAGTTAGTTGAATTGACAGAAAAACTCAATGCTTTAGAATTATACGTGGCCGAGAATTTAGGCAAAAGTTGTTCAGAATTTGCCAACGCAGTCAATCAATTGAATAAGAATGATTTACTTGATAAAGTGTTTTACCTTAGTTTCTACATGCAAACCCACAAGTTCCTTATAACGTTGTATAATTACTTTTTCCTTCATTATGAAAAGCAAGGAAAGTTGGATTTTGCCTTCTTTTATCTAAAAAAGGCGATCTGTATACTAGTCAAAGACTTCTTACCTAATTCCTTCCGGATTATGGATCATCAGCATTATTTCTTTTGTCACTTTGCTAGTTTGTTCATCAACCCAAATCTTGAATGTTGTATGCACAATACAAATGGAATTTTATTTTCCATTATTATTCGGGTTGAATATACACTCCGATCGATGAAACTGAAAGGATTAGATAATGATCAGAACGTAAGAGTATACATGGCCGCCATGGAACAGTTAAAGTTTTGGTTGACTAAATGTGCGAAAGTCTCAACCATTGCATTGTCAAGATTGGGAAAGAGATATTTGTATGCTTGGAGAATTAGCAAATCACATATTTATATCCTCAACAGTATTCAACTGGACGAATACTACGAAAGATTAAACCACCGCCAATATAATGATCCTAGTTACCAAGCACAAATGGAGATTTTGACCTCATTCAAATTGAAGATTTCTCAAATAAACGACCTTACTGATAATTTGCAAAAATCAATGATGAGTCTTGATATGGCTAAATTAACCAAAGATTACGCCGAGTTATTTGGGGCGGCAACGGAGGATCCACCAGAGGAACATACGAGAGTCTTGGGTGAGGGCGAGTCCATTGGAGATTTAGTAACCGAACTTGATAGTCTATTTGCGCGGGTGAGTTCGAGAATAGATCCGTGTGTCTTTGAAATGACTGAACTGTTACAGGCTGATACTTTGCAATTTGAGGAACCTCATGTAACCAGTTCAATTGCTGCTACGATTGAAAATTATGTTGCGTTGGATAATCCCTATTTCGATGTTTTTAATGACTTACCATTAGACCAACTATTAAAGAGTTTTAATCAAATGGAATAAGTCATAAATAAATGTAACTTATATTATCTTTCTATCTTGTATATATATAAAATACACACCCATTTGAAATTACTTTTGATAAGTGATTTCAAAATTAGTCAATACCAACACCGACGAATCATCCTCTTTCCATTTCTTCCACAACTCAATCACCTTATCCTTCGTCTCCTTGTCCTTCTTTTCATCATCGGGATACAACCATTCCCCACCCTTTTCCGTCCTCAATATCGAAGCATCGGCCCACATCCGCTTATGCCCCCTCTCATCAGCCAAAACCCAATGCGACACACTCGTCGAAATCTTCGCAGGAGCATACCCCGCCCTAATCGCCTTCGTCTTCAAATTCCTCCCGGCAGTCACATCAGTCGACACCGCCGCGCGGGCTTTAATCCGATAATAATCCCCCAAGAGTTCATATTCCCGCGGCGCCGCGATTGTGCTTTCGATATCGGCGTCTTTCACACACACGAACCCGCCGGGCTTAACCACCCTTTCCAATTCCCGAAGTGCGACAATGGGATCTTGGAGGTGAATAATCACCTGGTGAGCATGCACTAGATCAAACGTATCATCGTCAAATGGTAGTTTATAAATCGACCCACTCTGAAACGTGACATTATCTAACTTTTTACCTGATTTAGTGCCGTATGTTAGTTTGTAATCATTAGCGGCGGTGATTAGTTCGTCGGTGGGTTCGACGCCGATGATTGACCCCTGCGGTAGATAATTGCCAAAATCAACCGTGATTGATCCAGGTCCACATCCGACATCCAAACATTTGAAGTGTGGTTGGAGGACCTTGAGCACGAATTTGGCCGAGTTTTCAACGGTGCGCCAAGCATGGGTGTCGGCGATGGATTTTTGATAGCCTTTGCTATAGTATGCTTGTTCAACGACCATGGTTTGCGTAAGTGTTTGTGGGGATAAGATGGGGATGGTGAGCAATCGTTGCGGATGGTGGTTTATTTATAGATTGGCAAGTTTGCCCTGCATATAAAAAGGTGGGGGCGGGGGAGGGGTGGGAAGTCCGGATGTATCGGTTATGCATCGGAACTCCACTCATTAGCAATAATCTACAAGGAGCTTCAATACTTAGAGTGTCGAAAGTGGCATATGTAATTGTATGTATATATATATATATATATAAAACGAAAGGTCTAAAAATGTAAAAATATCTAAAAAAAAGAAGGTATCTATGACTTACTCAGCGGCAAGAGCATTCATAACCCCAGCAGAGAATGCCAATCCCCAAGTTCTACTTTGTCCATTATCCAAATAGTCATCAGTCCATGAACTAGAACTAAAGAATGCATAACTGCTCTTTGCATCATACAATGCTTGATTCAATCTCAAAATCCCAGTCCAACCACTCTTGACCTTATTAATGAATGTCGAGATTTGACTATCCCATTCTTCCTTAACATATGCTGAACCACGAATTAATGAAGATGCTGGTGTGATTGGTAGCATGTGAATTCCATGGACATATTCAGGGTTCTTATCAGGGGATCCGAAATAGGTTGTATAGGCGATTTTATTTTCAAATAAGATTCCACTGACTTTATTGCCAATGATTTGACTTGGTTCAACTTGATTGTTCTTGGAGAATAACATATATTTATTCATGGCTCTTGCCATCACCGCCAACATTAAATCACCATATGATTCCATCCTCTTATTTCTGGTAACTTTCCCCCATAATTTAATCGCATATGAGAAATGATAATCTTCAGAAGATGATTCCTCATTACGTCCATCACCACCGTCGAATAATCCTGAAGCCCAAGAATGACCTTGGAACCAATCAAACAGTCTAAACACGGGGAAGTAAGGGTCTGAAGGTGATGGGTTAGCCACATCCCTAACCAATGCATTAACCCATGGTTGTTGGCTCTTGGCCCAGGTACCACCATATTTCAAATCAACGTATCCAATCAATGCAGCTGCATGAATGAAATATCCGTAGTGGTAATGGTGGTCGTTATAGTAACTTGATCCAAAATCGGCATTAGGGTCATTGGAAACATCATATGCGGTTGAAGTGATCCCACCAAATTTGGTATCATACATCAATGGGTAGAATTGCTTGTTGGTTCTATAATAATTGAATGCGGTCTTCATAATTTCCAAAGTAGATTTGGTCAATTTTTCATCACCAAGGATATCACTAACGACGTATAAGATGTATGCATATTTATCCAAAATCTTACCAGCGAAATAGTTTGAATTTTGTGATCTGAGTAATTGCATAATATCAACTGATAATTCTTTATTTGCCACAGTTGCGATCAATTTCAATTGGGCTGATGTCCAGATTGGTGCCTTGTTGCCCATTTCTTGCACCCATGGGAGGAATTGAACGTTTGTATTCAAATTTTCGACTATTCTGATTTCTTCAGTGGAGAATTGAGACATTTCTCCCTTTGTGGTAGATGGTAATGTGATTCCAGTGAGGGCCTTCTTGGTATTAGCATCGGCTGCTTCAACAATATGTGGGAGCATGAATACTAATGGTTTCTTTGAGATAGATGATCCTGAGTTGCGGTATTGGAATACTAATTCAGCAGATGTACCTCCATATCCATGAGCTTTAACTTTACATTCAGTTGAATACATACCGGCGGCTTGGTCGTAATAGACAACTTGGGAAGCTAACAGTGGAGCAATTGCATATTGAATAATTAAACCATCGATGGCCTTGGAACCCTTGATTGTGTTGGAATCGGAAGCTTTGAGGGAGAAATCGCTAGTCTTTGATCCCTTTGGTAATTTCACATAAACGAGATATTGGACTCCGTTGAATAAAGTGGCCCTATATTTTAAGATATTGTTGTTGGTTAATGTTGACGATTGTTCTGCAGCAAAAGTCTTGAACCCAACCCCTGAATTAATTCTTGGGACAAGATCACCATGATAAATGGATGTGACAAATCCCATACCTTGGACAATAGGGAGGTGAATGTAATTAGTAGTGGCCTTCCCGTCGGTGGACAATTTAACATCAACGGAATTAATCTTCATCCCGGAAACATTGATCTTGGTGTTGGAAGCGGAAGTGAATTTGGTTGAAGAAACAATCATTTCGCTGATTTTGATTGGATTGAAGTAAAAGGAGGCAAACTTGTCATTGTTGGTATTGGTGTACCCGAATACTCTTTGAGAGACTCTTGTACTTTGAATAGCCAAACCAAAGTAAGTTTGTTTAATATAATTCAACCCAAATGGATGTGACCACACCATACTAGTTTGATCACCAACGATAAAATTGGTATAAAATTTATTAGTTTGATACTTTGTATTGCCATTAGAAACACCTGCTGGGATTGCTAAAGGAAGGGCCTTTCTCTTGAATGTAGCAGTGAGATCATTAACTGAGATTGGTTGAAACAAGTCGCCGGAAAATCCATTTGCATTGGAAAGATCAACCTTGACAACTGCTTGAGTAGTTGCACGTTTCTTGAGATCAGATACTTCGTTTGATACATCTGTAATGTCGCTGGGTAATGAGATTTCGGTAGTGGAGGTTGAGACACTGACAAATGCAGCAGTGTTGTCAGCAACCAAGCTTTGGGTAACCACGACTGCTTGTGATAATGAACTTGGTTTGATTGGGTTTGATAACGAGGACGATACCTTAACACCTTCGGTTGCAAGTGGGTTTTGCTTCGATGAAATTGGAAAGTTGATTGTCTCACCAAATTCGGTAGTTGGGGTTGAAGATGCGGTGAAAATCGTGGATGTTGACGTAGGTGCAGAACTAATTAAAGTTGGAGCAAGGTCATCTCTCTTGACCATAGCCTGGGGAACAGCAACAGCTTTACCTTGATTGTTGATGATCTTAGGATCATGACCAGTAGGAGCAGCAGCTGATAATCCTATGAGGAAAGTAACGAGAGTAACTGGTAGTTTCATGCTTTCCCTAGTAATAGTTGATGATGCAAATAACCAAGACGTAGTGTTGTTGTATATGTCTCTTCAAAAAAATGAACACAGCTGTTAAGTGGAGACATGTTTACTTATTTATATTTTCAATCTGATTTGTAAAAAGGGTTCTCTCTCTTTCTCTTTGTTGTGATACTCACCCATCGTTCCTTTGTTTAAACAAAGTGGTGGTGAAAACAATGGCAGCAGTAATCAAATTAAATTCCCCCATCAACTAAACAAGAAAAAAGAAAAATATTTTTTTTTTCATCAATCGTCGTACTTTTTCAATCAAACAAACAAACAGCCTACCTTTACACCAATTGCAGTTGAAGAAAAAGTAGTGGATACAAGAGTACTCTTTGTGATTGTCCAACATCGGTATATGGTTGGTAGGTTGCTATTGCATGTATCACCGTTGCATTTTACTCCCCAATTTCTTGTCGTCTGTATGAGGAATGCCGTGTTGTTCCATCAATCTAGAAACGGGAGGAGGAGGAGGAGGGTGGGCAGTGTCAATCGATGTGTCAGTGACTATGTGTCACCTCACCTGTGTGTGTTTAGATCTCGTATTACTTAAACACCAAACACAAAAATAGAAACACGCGCCACTTTTACTTTGTTCACCTTCATTGTTTAATCCTTCTCCTATTGTTTCCAATTTCGAGTGCTGGCAGAACAATCTGAAATTTCACTTCTATACCAAAAAAACACAATGGGTACTAACCGTAATTGGTTTCTCACTTTTGCTGGCTACCAGTTACAAGCGAACTTGACTAAGTGGAACTGTATTTATCCGGGTTTGTATTCCCATAGACTAATCAGATATCCCAGAAAGGCCACTATTACGATTCCCAACTCCCCGAAACAAGCAAATGCAATGCACGCCAAGCATCAATACAAATTGTCCACAACTGTTAGCGATGAGCAATTAATCCGGATGAATAAGGTTTAGAATAATTGTTTCAGTTGGCTACTCTACAGTTTAGTTTAATTAAAAGCGACTCTCTTTAGAAGATTATATCTCGAATCGCTTCTATGATCTTGAAATAGTGCTCAAGTGTGTCAAGGAAATAATGCACAAGTGTGTCAAGCAAATTGTAGGTGATAACAAACTTTTTGCCAAGTGCACTCAAAGTAGCCAATACAACCAAAGAGAAATGTCCTTCACTCTTCAATTTGACCTCGCTAATCATCCCTTTTCTAGTTCTCTATTCCGTCTATAGCCATCCCGGTTTCGGAGTGTTGATTGCTGCAGCACCAACTGCGCCAAGACATCAATTGACCCAATACCATCATCAAACCCAACAAACAAAAAAACAGTGGTTACTACATCACTCCCTGACGGGTTCCACAAATCGTAACAATAGGCGACCTTGATCGCCGTTTGACCAAGAAATGTTCCGTTCACCATGTATGCTCATCACGGCTATCGACTTCCTTAACCT